>JAAAKB020000024.1:2299991-2314701 GCA_010014835.2 Apostichopus leukothele
AACACTTTGTAACACGTGCACCTGTACATGACACTTGACACAACATGGTGTTATGTAACACTTTGTAACACTTTCACCTGTCCATGAACACTTGACACAACATGGTGTTTTGTAACACATACAACTGTCCATGGACAATTGACACAACATGGTGTAACACTTGCACCTGTCCACTGAAACTTGACACAACATGGTGTTTTGTAACACTTGCACCTGTCCATGGACAATTGACACAACATGGTGTTTTATAACACTTGCACCTGTCCATGGACACTTGACACAACATGGTGTTTTGTAACACTCGCACCTGTCTATGCACACTTGACACAACATGGTGTTTTGTAACACTTGCACCTGTCCATGGACACTTAAAACACCATGGTGTTTTGTAACACTTTCACCTGTCCATGGACACTTGACAAAACATGGTGTTTTGTAACACTTGCACCTGTCCATGGACATTTGACAAAACATGGTGTTTTGTAACACTTGTACCTGTCCATGGACACTTAAAACAATATGGTGTTTTGTAACACTTGCACCTGTCCATGGAAACTTGACCAAGCATGGTGTTTTGTAACATTTGCACCTGTCCATGGACAGCATGGTGTTTTGTAACACTTGCACCTGTCCGTGGACACTTAACACAACACGGTGTATTAATTGATTCTCCTCGACTTGCTACAATTCTCTGCTGAGTTCCAGTAAGCTATCAACCTATAAGAAGCGACTGTTGTAGACCATTATAGTGTTGACTGTTTAAGGCCTATGTTAAACTGTGTTGTATACATTAATGTTCTTCAGTGCTTGTGAAGTGCATGGACTTATATTGCATAATTTGACTGATTACATGATACAATGAACTATCCTAATAGAAACCGCATCATTGAGAATTATTACTTTGCGTTTGGTTATGGAACGCACGATCAACGTAAGTTCCTTTTTTTTTGCGAGAGCTGAGACACTATATGCTATGAGACCCTTTAAGGAGGTCTTCATTTTATTTGCAACTGGTAAGGGATACGGTAAGCGTGAACTTGGTAAGGACAAACAATAATGATATTATATGTGTATTATGTGATTGATATTTGAACTTAATGCAGAACAATCAAACCAAGTTCCCTTGATGCAATGAGTCCATATACGTTTACAACAAGAACGAGAAACGTAACCCCAAATAGTTCCTCCCAGTTATCACATAGGCTCTTTACTCACAACTTAAAGTCAGTTTAATAGATTGATTATAATTATTTTTAAAATTTGACTGACGCGCCAAATGCGAAATATAATATTTAAATTCCGTTGAGAAATGAATTAAATTTGTAAATGGATTTTGAGAGGACGTTTGAGGTAAATAAGTATCAAGTGTCAGGAAAATGGGTCTCGATGGAAGTACTCAACGGTCAGATTTTAGTGCAAGTCCTAGATTTTAGCAATGAAATGAATATCACCCTTTTAATGGCCCCTTTAATATACCACATAGGCTAATTGTTTTCATCTCAAACACACTTGTAACTGAGTTTCCTGGTACCTCCTTATGAAGATTTACCTGCTGATGAGACGAACGTGTTGGTTTCCCGCCTACACAAGTAATAAAGGTAAAATTTACACGGAACTGTTTGTCATTACCATGTGGACATTGAACGTCATATATCTCACATTACTCGAAAGTGCATTATCCCGGCGATACTGGTTATTTCTTTAGTCTTGGATTGAAGGTCGTGAAAAGTTCGTAATATTTTGATTGGTCAACTAATTAGGTTTAAAGATCTGCACGTGTTCTGTTTGATATTTGCAAGATTAATTGACTTACTGTGTAACCAGTACATATGCATTATACGTTAAATTTGTCATCTGTTGATTTCTATTACTGTATCTCTCTCTCTATATATGTTGCTGTTCGCTTTACAAAGAATATACAAAGTGACAGGCAGTCACCAAACTAGAGCGACTGACAGGCGTGATACCCAACCCTGTAGCGTTTATTGTGTATTTGAAACACGTTCACTGCAGTATACTACAGCGCACGGATTATTTCATTCTACCATATTTTGATTTGGTACTTAATAAATCATTATCTTTTGTCTATTTCTTCGTCTCGACTTGCTTGCAATCAATTTTGTAATACAACTATACGCATAATCGCCAAAAAAAAATGAAAGCTGTGATAACGATTTTTGTAACCACCTTTTCTTCGCTTACATGCGAATTCATATGAACAGAGTATACAGTATTAATAGAGTCATATACGAAAGTGTTTTGCAAGACCTATATAATTAATAGAAAGCGTATTTAAATGCAGCAACCGAAGATGAATGCACCAAATACTGCACGTATAGCCAATAGATTATCACGGTATACTTAAGGAACTCTGCCGTGGGATGGCATTTGTCCAATGCTATATATTTGTTACTAGCTGTACTGGACCCGTAGCTAGTGTTATTGTCACGTGATCTTTATGTATTATGTCAATTTTCTTATTGAGGTTTGAATAGATTGAATTAATCGGGCCCATGCTATTAAATATAATCTAACTGTAAGATTAATATAATATTAAACGCTTTCCACACTAATGAATGTATTTATGATACATACCTACGTTATATGGTACTTTTGTGTTATTATTACGTACACTTTTGATTCTACTCTCCTACCGCTGACTGACTTAGCTTGTCTATTTTAAATTAGTGTTACCCAGATAAAATTATTGCCAGAAATCCCCAAAGCTATCAATCTCTCCTGATAAAACAGTACTTTTCACACAGTCATTGCACTCTCATATTGCCCTCTTGTGAATTAAAATCCCCCCCCCCCCTAAAAAAAACAAAACATTGCCTTTTAATTTGTTCCAAAACATCATCGATCGATCGAGTGAGACGATTCATTTTGTTCAAACTAGGAAAAAATGGAACCAAATTTGGTTTTGTCAAAAAGAAACACATTTTTCTTTGTACTCGAATGCAAACAATGGCGTACTACTGAAATCTGTAACGTGAAGGGTACAATAATGGATCGTGACGTCATCTTAGGCTGACTATAAACAGCTTAGGTTGCCAAGGTAACACATGAGTCTCAATTATGACACATCCCTTTATGAGAACAGCACGCCTATATCACAAACAAGAAATCGAACGGCGATTTCTCTGAGTTTGTGAAAGGTATCTTTACACATATATACAAGCTTATACGAAACACGAGTGCAGACACACGAGCAAACTCACGATAGCGGCAAGTGCATGTGTTAAAATATTTACAAGTTTTACATCTTGTTTACCCTCCAATAATATATTTCTCTATTCATCTTTGGTAACCCAAGACATGATAGAATATTTATCTTACTGTCGATAACATATGATTATATATCTAGTATGGTATGATGATATAGCATTAATTTATTGCTGCATCCATGGGCAGTGTTAGGTTGCGCATGGATGCGAGTATATTTCACTCCACGAGCAGGCTTTACCGCATACGCGACACTGCGACAGGTTTAGTGTGCAAGGATAGTCTCGGATTGCAGACATGAGCACCTCCCAGGCGCGCTTTTTAGTTCTGCTCTTGCAGGTAAACAATACTCTGTACTAACTGTGCAGGGTGCTTTGTACATTCTACCATAACCAAAAGAACGACGTTTGCACCTGTCATGCAAACTCCTTTGTGCATGTGATCTGGTTACTGTACAACGGGATTAGGCAGAGATACAAAGGCGATGCTCAGTATATATAATAGAGGCAACTCAAACAAAACACTGATTCGCTTATCCACAAAGCGCGGGCTGGTTTTAAATGGTTTTAAGGAAGAACGTTGTAGAAAATGAAGAGTTACGCATCTCTACTGCAAGTACATTAACTTCATATACATTTGGGGTAACAAAACTGTCAGTATCTTTCTACCTTACTTTGTTGACTTGACCGAACACTTTTTTGACCATTTCGTTAATTTGCATAAGTTTCCCCCGTTCGATTGAGCTACTGAACATTCACGAAGAGTTTCAAGAAAGTCGATATTTCTACAGTGAAAGTCGTACATATCGATACCCTTTTGTAGCCTTACATGTCGGATAAGGGGGAAATATCATCTTTACTTCAAGGATCATAGATTTAGGTAAGATTGTGATTTTCTTTATTCGAGAGACCAATGAGTAATGGTTCAGTCTTAATGTATTCAATTGTTTCTCAGTAAGTGAGTGTTATAAACTTTATTATTAAGAAGAAATAACAATGGAAGGCAATTTATACTTTATATATATTTTCATATAACATAAGTTATTCCTACTTATGAAATATATTATTAGCAACGAAGAACATGTGACTACATTCCTTCGAGACATCTTCTAGGTGTATACAGGGCTATATGTTATAACATGGAGCTCAGTTACAATTACCATGGAGCTATAAACAGTTTATAGCTCCATGCTATTACTATACTCATAGGAATCTAATACAGGTCAGTTGAAAGAGTTCATCCGTTAAATTATGCTGTTATCCTATTTCATCGTAGAAGTCAACGGATACTGTAATGACAAATAAATTTGACTGTCCGTCTTGATAATTGCTATAGCCACAAGGCTTGTCTCTGCTTGATGAACCGAGTAGATGAACTGTACTGAATAATTTAGTGATATGATAATTATTCCAACAGGGGTAAAGACACAGTATTTATAAAACAAATAAAGTTATATCGCAGAATGCAACGCTGTATGTTATTGATCGTATATTCGCGATCAGTCATTTGTGTGCAATATTAAGAAACATTTCTTAGCTTTATCACATGTGTAATTTGTCTATTTTAATTCTTATATTTCTTATGGCTTTATTTGTGAATATTATATATTTATTTTAGTTCTAAGTCTCTTATTGTAAGGGTGTACAGGCCTCCGGGCTACAGGAATTTGGTTTCCTTTTGTACATACTGATCCGCTTTGAGTTTTCATACTTTGTTGTTTGTATACTGTTCTTGTGATTGGATCAAATATATAATGAAATGAAATGAAATGAAATGAAATTCAGTTATAAGTGTAAAGGTCATCCTATGACACCGTACAGAAGTTTTGTCAGTTTGATATCAGTCATTTCAAAGACATGATTTATTGAATTGGAAGAATAGAAAAATCATAGTTAGCCTGTTTCTGTTATCCTGAGAGTGATGATGGACAGCTTTCATTTAGTATTGGCCCTTGCAATTGAATTTCTGAAACTGTTCAGAAGTAGGTATGGTCTTGTCTGATCTGTATAACACTCCTGGTATTTCAGACTTGAATTTCCTAAGCCAAGTTGTTAGACTTCATCTAAGACCATGGTGAAACAGCTGTGCTAAGTATGTGGCATATTGTACACGCTAATCGGTAAGATACGTGTATATGCAAAAGCTATCTATTGGCCGATAAGCACATGTTATAATGTGCAGGATTGTTTGTTGGCAGGAAAAAGACAATGCTATACTGACAACAGAGTACAAGAAAGAAGCCTTTCATGAAATGTTTTGTCATCAGGATTGATGATAGCTTGGTATGGATGACTTGGATACACTGGCAGTATTAAAATGCAAAAAGAAAAAGGAAAACAGTATATTAGTCATCCCAGCAATTTTCTGGGTTAACAGGTAATGACTGATATCGTTGTTTATTTCTTGTTTGGATTTATCCCCATCTAACGATTCCTTCTCACAGGTTCTATTTCTTGTCAAACGATGAATTGTTGGAGATACTGTCACAGACCCGCAACCCTCATGCGGTCCAACCACATTTGCGGAAATGTTTCGACGCTGTTTTGAGCTTGGAATTTGGTGTTCAACAGGCACCAACAGGTGATGGTAGGGCTACACCTTCCGGTGGTGATAAAGGTAAGCTCCTGTCTGTGTGTGTCATGTATCTTTCAGTCTGTGTAACATGAGATTGGTGTAGTTTATACGACCAGAATTGGAACCCGTCAATGTTTCAAATCCCTTATTTATAGACAAGAATTTCTCTGCTCTTTGGAAATTCTGATAAATATTTAAGATCTAATTTTGAATCTCATCTAATTTTCCTTGTAGATGGCCAAGCAGCAGCAGCTCCGACAAGCACCAACGATATCTTGGCTTTACTTTCACCTGAAAATGAGAGAATAGGACTTGGAAAAGGACTTAAAGCCAGAGGAAATGTCGAAGATTGGCTTGGAAAGGTAGAAGAGGCCATGGTGGTCTCTCTGAGACGTCTGACCAAAGCGGCTCTCATAGATTATGAGGAGAGACCTAGAACAGAATGGGCAACATGCCACGCCTCACAGGTGAGTTGCGGGCAAACTGTTTATGCCAATTGGAACTGATGCAAGCACACACTGTTGTATTTCAAGAAATGATTCCAGATATTCTGCGGTATGAATCTAAAAATGTTATTTCAAAGGCAGATTGTTTTATAAATGTTTAATTTGGTAAACAGATTTGTTCAAAGTAATTGGTAATAAGGATAAAGTACTCTTGGATATGCAATTGTGAAATATGGAATGATTAGTCCTGTTGCATCTCTTCATACAGGTCATCCTGACAGTTTCCCAAATCGCTTGGGCAAAAGAAGTTACTGAAATACTGGAGAATGAGAGTGAAAAACACGAGAAGATGGCTGCCTTTGAAAAGGAAAACTTTGATGTAAGTCATTGCAGCATAACTAACCTTGTGTTAAAAACCTTGCAGACATCAGTGGAAACATGAATGTAGAAGGGAAAAAAAATGGTCATTTTAATTCAACAGAATGTTGCTCTTATTTGCAGTTTCATAAAAAACTTACAAAACCAGTGGAGACATGTATATAGAGGGAAAGAACATTCTAAGTTCTGTGGGTTTTTGTTTAACAAACTCAACCCATTTACCTCAAATGTAGTTTGTTCATTCATTATAAAAAGTTTTAACTTTCTGTCACTTTCAACGTTACACTATCAGCTACTTAAAGCAGCTTTTTGTATTGTTTTAAACTTACTGTATATTGTTTTAGATTAAACAGAACTTCCCACTTGGTTTTCAAAAGTTATAGATCAAACTACATCACAAACAAAAACCAGCCACTTTAATCAACAATCTCTGAGGAAAATTCTATTTTATCAAAAATTTAAATTTTGACACCTCCACAGAGGCTGAACAAACTTGCAGCACTGGTCAGAGGGGAACTCCCTAAGCTGGTGAGGAACATCCTGGGTGCTCTGATCACCATCGACGTCCATGCCAGGGATATCATTACCAGCATGGTCAAGAATAAGGTAGACTCCACCCTCAACTTTGAGTGGGGCAAACAGCTGAGGTACTACTGGGACACCGAGCTGGATAACTGCGTGGTCAGGATGTCCACCTCTCAGTACGTTTATGGATACGAGTATCTCGGAGCCTCCATGAGACTTGTCATCACACCCCTGACAGTAGGATTTCTTTCTTTTCTCTTCATATTTGGTTATTTTGAATTTAGTTTTGATTTTGTAATTAATGTTTTGATATTTTGACATTTCAGAATGGATTGCAGCTCTTTGCTCTAATTACCTTCTTTCTGTTTGGTTTAAATTCTGCTTTACAGGATACATCCAGAATTTTTGTTTTAATTTCATCAACTGAACAGTCTAGTTACCAGCTAATTGTAGCTTCCAAGTAGATAAGAAATGTGACAAAGTGTTTATGCAGTACACTGCTCTAGTTAGTCACTTGTACAAAATTAGCAACTCTTGTGGGAAGTGGACTGGAATCGTATGACAAAATGCAATCACTTAAAAATGATGTTTTCTTTGCTTTCTCCAATCCAGGATCGTTGCTACCTGTGCCTCATGGGTGCCCTTCAGTTAGATCTAGGTGGTGCCCCAGCAGGACCTGCTGGAACCGGCAAAACAGAGACCACAAAGGACTTGGCGAAGGCTCTAGCCAAGCAGTGTGTCGTATTCAACTGTTCAGACGGTCTCGACTTCAAAATGATGGGCAAGTTCTTCTCTGGACTTGCCCAGTCCGGCGCCTGGTGCTGTTTTGATGAGTTCAATCGGATCGATATTGAAGTGTTGTCTGTCATTGCTCAGCAACTCATCACCATCAGGAATGCCAAGGCTGCTAAGGTAATTAAAATCAAGGACAGGTACCTTAGTACAGGATTTTTATAGGATATGACTGTAGTATTTACTGACACTTTGAGGTTGAATGTTTGAACACTTTTTGCCTGTAAATGTATCACATTGGGTTAAATGTAAATTGTAAGAGAAAATCCCTGGAAATGAAAATATCTTCTTCATCTGAATCAACTGTCTCCCTTCTTGGACAAGGTTCCTCCCTTTTTACCTTTTTTTCGCCTCTTTATTGTCTAAGAAAAGCAGCAGGGAACGTGTCATACAGATGCGTCATACCCATGTTCATAAATGTCAACGTCATTTTTTTAGATTTTCTTATAAATCCTTCACTCAGATGTGATCTGTACTTTTATATTTTCTTATTTGTGTTTTGTTTCAGTTAACTCGCTTCATGTTTGAAGGCAGGGAGATCCGTTTAGTGGCGTCGTGTGCTGCCTTCATCACCATGAATCCTGGTTATGCCGGCAGGACGGAATTACCAGATAACTTAAAGGCTCTCTTTAGACCCATCGCTATGATGGTTCCAGATTATGGTATGGAATACAACTGTGTTTTTTACACATGTTATGTATGCTTAAAGTGACTACTGTTGTGGGTTTCTTCACAGGATTGTTTCTGTATTGTGTGCATTTAATACACCATGGATGTACAAATATGTGATCAATGATATTTTTTTAAAGTAACTTGTGAGTATATTTGTATATATGCATATTTGTTTCAATAAAATGATGCCAGTCCTCAGTGGTGCTTGAAAACCACTGTTTTCTTTACAAGTTTCTGTATAAGTCACTGATCTATGAAGATTTTGATACAAGTGAATTGAAGTAGAAACACTTCCAGATTTCTACTTTTCAAGCATTATAGTCAAATTTGGGTGTGACTTGCTGGAGAGGGAACTTGTAAGGATAAACTAACAAAAGGTCAAAACTCCACTACCCTTGAAATCAGATCAGAGAGCTGTTTTGCGATGTAATTTCCTGATCCTTGCTTTTTTATTTCATGTTTATCTCCTTCGGTTTATGCATTCCTTTCTTCATATGTTTCTTGTTTTCCTTTAGCACTCATCGCAGAGGTAGTTCTTTACTCGGAGGGTTTTGAATCCTCTAAAGTCTTAGCCAGGAAGATGACGCAGATGTACAAACTCTGTTCCGAGCAGCTCTCTCAACAAGATCATTACGATTTTGGCATGAGAGCTGTCAAATCTGTGCTGGTGATGGCGGGTGCCCTGAAACGAAGCAATCCAGATGTAGGTGAAGATATCGTATTGATCAGAGCTCTCAGAGATAGTAATCTGCCCAAGTTCCTCACAGATGACGTCGTTTTATTCAGGGTGAGTTTCATCAGCGAGATAATCTCCTTAATTTCTGGTACCTTTTCCTAAAAACAACAAATAATAAGAGAAAAGTTTTGATACAAACTGAGTCTCAAACACATGAGACACGACTTCCTGAACAGAAAATAAGCATAATCATCATGCTTAACCAAGTATTTGATCACCTGTTGGAATATCTCAAGAGTTAAATTGTTAAGATGGTTGACCATTTGGTGAAAGACAAGTGTGGAAGAATTTATCTACAGCTAGAAGCACCCAGCAGCTTCGTTACTTTTATTTTATTTTATTTTATTTTACCCAAGAGAATGAACTCTGGTTGAAGCAGAATATTCACTACCTAGTTTACATCTATAGTATATGCTTCAGTTACAAAGTTTGGTGGACTACTTCTCATTTTATAACATTTTAAGACTTTTTGAGGATGAATTGTATGTGGAACAGTTTTACAAGAGTGTTGATATCTGTAATCACAATGAATTCTTGATTTTATTTTCTGTACCTTTCTGTCCTGTCGGTGAACCAAACACTCGTATTCTATCTTTGCAGGGTATCTTGTCCGATCTATTCCCTGGAGTGGTTCTACCGGAGCATGACTACGGCACCCTCCAGACTTTCATCTATCAGTCATTGGTGGACCACGGCTACCAACCTCTGGACTGTGTCATCAAGAAAGTCATTCAGCTATATGAGACCATGATAGTACGACATGGTGTCATGCTGGTTGGACCCACTGGGGGAGGCAAGACGACCATCTACCAGGTGAGATTGGGAATAATATATTCTTTAAATGTTAACAGAAGGTAGAAAATGGCATGCTGTCTCAGTATATCACGACCTTAGACTACCCCCGACTAGAGTGGGAACTACGTACAGGGCATATATTTAATGGCCCTCCGAGACGACCAAATTTCTGTTCGGTTGACCAAAGTCAGCTTTGGAAGTCGTCCAGTTGATGACTAGTTGTTTTCATCAAGTTCAGATTTCATTGTAACTAACTACCATCAAATAGTAAAATGATAAATTGGTATCAACCTCCATCACTTTGGAAATAAAAATTTTTAAATAGTGGTAGGCCTATGGTCCACCTGAAGGATAGTTTTACTGGCCCAAAGCCTGGTTTTCTATTCACCAGACCTACATATCTCTCCTACAGAGAACATATTTGTCATTCTGTGTTATTTTCCTACGTTGTTTTGAGTCAATCAAATTTCTGTTCAGACAACCAAAAGGTTAGAAATGGTCATCCAGGGGATAACCTTAAAAAGTCAATAAAAATGTGCCTTGATATATATTGCAAACAATGCACTTTCAACAGTCTTATTTGGAAGCAATAATTTCTTCAAAACAATTCAGGGAAAATAGTTGGACTCTTTAGGAAGAAACCAGTGTCACTACGCTATGCCTGATGTTATTGCTTTCATGCTATACCATATGCATCTAAGTACAACCTAAGCTAGCTCTACTCTTTGCCTCAATACTCTTTGCCTCATAGTTCTTATAATACAATCTATATCAAGTTGTTATTCTTTGTTTGTTGTTAGAATTGTGAATAGGCATTAATCAAAGATCATCAGATAGGTCAAATTTGGAATTTCAGGTAAAACCTGACAAACTGTTAGTGGGTTCAGTCATCAAAGAAAAGAGAGTTCCAACATACAAATATAACCTTTGTACTGATGGATATTTAGGTTTTTTTTATGTGTAATAGTAAGTGGGCCTGACATTCCGATCCTAGCAGGATCTGATCCTGCTAGGATTGAAACGTCAGGCCCACTTACTTTTACACATTCTCTTACACAGGCTCTTTAGTGGATAAAGCAGTTTGCTATTAACAGTTTTTGCTATATTTTTAATTTTTAATTAGCAAATCCAATAATAATAATGTTAATAAATGTGACGTACTTCTCCTCCCAGACCTTGGCAGATACATTAACAAAGCTCCATGCTGCGGGAGAGGACGTGCCGTACTACCTACCAGTGACTACTTTTGTGCTCAATCCCAAATCTGTCTCGATGGGTGAACTGTATGGTGAGGTCAATAAACTGACCTTGGAGTGGCAGGACGGGCTCATGGCTACCACTGTCAGACACTGTGTTGCTGTGAGTTTTTATTTCCTTTTGTTTCTTTGTTTGTCTTTTCAATCTGTTCCTTCTTTGCCTTTCAAAGGTGTTTTCTTTAAACCTATGCCACAAAGGATCAAAGTGATACACTTGAAGATGGAATGTTAAGTCATTAGGTGTTAATACGTCACTTGTTACAATTTACTTCTCAGTTGCCTTGCGTAAGTGTTTAAACTTAGTATTGATCAACATGAGTGTTAATTTGGGCTTAGGTTTTCAAAATTGCAAGTAACAGCATTTTCAAAGTATAGAACTTAAGATGAAATGATATGATTTGTTTCTCCGAAAAAAATGACTGAGTTATTGCAGTGAAGCCCAAGATAGTCATTTCTAGGTATCTCGATAGAAGCCAGGTGTGGATTTGGTGCATCAAAGTTGCTAAATTAAGGTTGGGAGTGAAGTATGCAAACAATGAAGAAGGAACAAATTAATAATCGATAATCCAAAATATTATTGAATCTATACCTTCAAAGCTTGCCTTTTCTTTCCACTATTTACAGTCAGATAGTAAACTAGTTGCTCACCAAATTTCTATAAAATTCTTTCAGTATAAATGTTTAAGTTTATCTTGTTATTTTACATTTCGTCTTCCTTTTGTTCCTCAGGATACAACAGATGACCACAAATGGGTAATCTGTGACGGTCCTGTCGATGCTCTCTGGATTGAAAATATGAACACAGTGCTGGATGATAATAAGATGTTGTGTCTGGCTAACAGTGAGAGGATCAAACTAACCAACTCCATTCACATGTTGTTTGAAGTCCAAGATTTAGCAGTTGCCTCTCCAGCTACCGTCAGCCGGTGAGAACTATTTTTTCGATTAATTTCTGACCTGTGAATGGTGTCTGACTTTAAGGAGTATGTTTGGCATTTCAAATGTAACCATGCTCAAGTGACTGGAATCAGAATAATTAACCACTGGCTGTCAGCAAATAAAAAATAAAAGTATGTGTAAAAGTAAGAGGGCCTGATGTTTCGATCCTAGCAGGATCTTCTTCAGAGGCTGAACGACAAGTTACAGTAACAGAAGGGACAAATACACACACAATTACAGACTGGTTAATGAGCTAACAGTTTTGCAAACAATTTCAGAAATGCCTTTATAACTTTCTCTTTTTTTCTTTGTGATGTGTTTATGCTTTTATGAAATTTTATCAGTTCTAGAAATGAACTGCCGTTGTTGTTTTCTCGTTCAGATGCGGCATGGTCTACGTGGATCCAGGAGAGCTCAAGTGGATGCCCTATGTTCATACATGGATGGCCAAGTTTAAGGACAAACTACAACCGGAGACTCTCCAGTATATAACAGACCTCTTTCAGAACTATGTTGAAGATGGGTTGCAGTTTTGCATCAAGAAATGCACCCAGGCCATCAACCAGGTATTAATAACATAATTTTGCTTCATCATAAGATGTGAAAATTATTTTCGTCTCTACTCAATAAGCCTTTTCGTGAAAAACACTGTCAAACGTCAAAGATGTCTTCACTGCTAGCATTGGTAAATGCAAATCCATGTCAAGATTATGTTATTCTTTCTGTACTATGAGATATCTAGAAAATGTTTCTTTCAAGATATGATTGTACAATGATAATTTATTGAAAACTGGAATACAAACAAACGTTTGCAAGCTATTAACTTTTGACAACAATCTGACATAATGTTTATTTAAGTTAGCCACAGTTCTTTGAAACTTTGTGTTTAAATCATATCAAGCCCAAAAAATTACTGATCTTACAGAAAGAGAACATTTCAAACTGCAGAGTTTTTTTCACAATTGTTTGTTTCATTGTTTTAATGTTGCCCTTGATGTTTCTGGTCACCAACTTTACCCAAGCCTACCAAATATAACTTTAGTACAAGATTGCAAAACGATCCTACTAAGGACAGTCTACAAGAATTTCTTCGCCAAATGTAATTATTAAATAAAGAACCGATTCTAATTGTTCTGTCAAATTTCAGTGCACAGATCATACTTCAAAATCTTTGATTTCATGTTCCATATTTGACATGAAAACGTGACTGGTCAAATTAATAAACTGAATTCTTTCGAGATTCATATCAAAGAGTATAAAAATTTGACCAAACTTCCTGTAAAAGGCTGGCTGTTTTTAGAATACGAACAGTGATTATTGATTGGGATTAAATTTGTTGGTTTGTTCTTAGGTCGATATCAGCAAAGTTACCACCATTTGCTGCCTACTCGAGAGTCTGCTCTTTGTGGAGAATAAATTAGACTTGAAGATGGACCAAGCCAAACTACACCCTTACATCTGTTCTACCTTCATCTTCTGTTACATCTGGTCCGTCGCTGGAAACCTGATGGAGAACTGTTGGGACTCCTTTGATTCTTTTGTAAGAAATCAGTTTGAAGACAATGCGGATGCAAAGGTAACGATAGAGATTTGATTACTCATCAACAGTTTGTACTTGTTTTTATTCTTGACATTTGCTGGCCAGGGAGGGAGTAGAGGGGGGTGAAGAGTGGGTCTTAAGTATTTGCAGATATTATGCTTAGTTTGGCCTTATCAAGCACATTGAGCAAGAAAAAATTGTCACTTTTACTGATAGATATTGTTGTATTGTATTGTCAGAATCTAACTCATGGGAGGTAGGGGGGAGGGAGGGAGGACCGGAGGGGGTAGTATCGAAGAGTGTTACTTAGCACATACCAATGGGTAGGTTCATTAGGAACTATTAATTGCAACTATGTGCCTTAAGCATAGCTTATCTCCAAACAGTTGAAGCCTTTCCTTTAAATAGTGGTTTTTACCGTTTCCCTAAATTTTTCTTATTTTGTTAATTTAGTTGCCAGTTCAAGGAGACCTTTGGAGTTGCTTCATGGATTTCGATTCGAAACGGATGGAACTCTGGGAGAAGATAATACCACCTTTCAAATATGACCCGGAAGTACCATTCTTTGACATGTTGGTCCCTACGATGGACACAGTCAGATTTGGTTACCTGATGGAGAAGCTATTGAAAGTAAACCATTCTGTACTCTTCACAGGAACGACTGGAGTAGGAAAGGTAAGTCAATCGATGTGGAATAAACAGGAGCAGGTGGTGTGTGGAAGGTGATGGACAGTCTGCACTATTGGGGTAATAAACAGGACATTAGTTTGTATGTACTCTGTATATATTGTCAGCCCCTCACCAGGACATTAGTTTGTATGTACTCTGTATA
>JAAAKB020000025.1:30109-42673 GCA_010014835.2 Apostichopus leukothele
AATATTTAATTATAATATTTACTTATCATCATATTATTATAGAAAAGGAAACCACCAACTAGCCAGAACATATTTTCAGTTGTATATTTTGTAGTGATCTTTTTGCCAGCACTGAATATTACTAGTAACATACAGACAGATAACATACATAGGATGAACTTTCAAGGGAAAAGAATTTGCATAACCTTCGGGCAAAATCCTTTTAAAGGAAAGTTTAAAGAGAAAGAAGTTATTGTAGAACATTAACAAAGTAACATTTATTTCAAGAAGTATGTAAAGCTATTTAGTTGGTGACATTAATGTGGAGTGCTTGGGAGCAGACAATATTGTAGGTAACAAAACACTGAGGACAACTTGAAATACCAAAAATTGTTCTTTCAAACATGAAACTACAGACTTATCTATAATAGTCCATAGTCTATAATGGTTCCAAGATGCTGTGAAATACAGATGTAGTTTTTATTTGTGGTAAGTGCCATTATACAGTTAGAAATTTGAAGCTCATAAGCTTTAGATTCCATTTCTATTACATTATATGTGATATGTTTTAAATATGTAAATTATTCAGATAATACTTCCATAGTTTCTTTGCATACTTTAGTTCCTGAAATGAGACAAATCATTTTGCCGATTTGTTTTTAGGTTTTCTTTCATTTGACCAACTAAATATATAATCAGATATTTTTTCTCCAGATTTTTACTGATTTTAAGTGATTTAGCATTTGTTCAATTCTTTGACTCTTTTTAGTTAACAGAGAGTGTGTCAGATATGCTTGTTCGTCACAGACCTGTATAACAAGTTGCTACTCAAAAAAGTTAGAAGATACTTTATGTTAAACTGGATATATTTATTTTATAAATTATCTTCAATCCCTATAAACCTATTATTCATGACAACTTATTTAGGGATCTCAATAAGAATGTAAACTTTCATACTAATAAGACTCATAACAAAATTTGAAAATTCCTTTGTGGTGTGTAGCAATAGTACAAAATTGTATTTGTAAAACTACAACAAAGTTCAAAGTAAGGAGTGTCATTGTGACAAAAATCATTAAATTGCGATGTACTGGAAACGGTAGGTGTGCGAAAGTTCAACAGAAAGTGGTTTAACCCTATCTCGTTGTCCTGCTTTCTCCGTGTAACATTCGGAAAGCTCATTTCTGGTCATCGTCCTCTAAAGGCACGGGATTATCTCGGTTCAAATAGTACAGGGCCCCAGCTTCCCGCCTCTTGTTCTCTTAACCGCGTTTGTTACCCTGAAGCCTGTTCAATCACTCAAATTTCCTGCAACTGCATCAAGCTAAACATCAGACTGGACACAGTTTACAGCACTTTTCTTTACAGAATTATTATTATTTTTATTGCATAATACTTTTTAATGAGACGCATTTCCACATTTTATGATTGCCAGAGTCTGAGCTTCATACGAGGTATATCACGTTAGATTTGACCAATCTTTGAAAAGGAATAAAGTAGACGTTTTTCTCCCTACAAAGAATGAGAACTACTCTTTATTCCTGAAATATAAATTAGTTAGCTTCCTAGAGAAAAAGAGTCTTTCACATCCTGCTGATGATCTGGAGCAAATTATTCAATTATAATAAAGTTTCGACCTTGGGACAGAATATTCTCTCATCTCTTTCATATTTTAGAGCATATCAGGTTTTTATCCTAGACAGATGGTTTGGTCACAAAATTAGGTTTGATTCTCTAATCATAGATCATGAAAAGTAAATATTCAATTACATTATAATTTACTGCTTTGTTCATGCCAAACTTTTATGCTGCAATATAGAAATTTCAGTATCCTAGAAACTATCTTTTCAATTTTTGGACCTGACCTTTATTATCTTTGTACTATCATCATGTTTTAAGTTCAACTGAGGCTTGAACTTGGGTATTCTCCTTTGAAGGATGATACAAGTTCGTAATAAAGTCCCTTTACTCAGTTATCTAGTCATTATATTTGTTTACAGGACCTCAGAATGAATCAGTTTTCACAAAGTAAGTTTTCCATGAGAGAAAAAAAACTGTTAACAAACTGCTTATCTACTGCAAGAATCCTGTTAGGTAAAATATGTAAATGTTTGAGGTCCTGATGTCTTGATCCTAAATAGTAAATAATAATAATAATAATAATAATATTATAATAATAAATAGGATCTTCTTTAGAGGCTAACTAAAAAAAGAAAACTAACCAAGAACACAGAGTAAATTTTCAATGACAATTTTTTTGTACAGTTATATAAGGGGTAAATTGCTATGTTTCTTTACTTAATTGTAGATTTTTGTGATGGAACCAGATTTAACAAAGTCTTCAAAAATATCTTATTCCTCTTGTGAGGGTCTATGTGGTTTTGATGTTGCTTCATACAAAATGTCAAAGTGTTGTACTGGCATTGAACCACCTTTGCTTTGGTAATATTTTACTTACTATTTTCTTTACCTTAACTTTGACTGATATGTGGGCTTTACAAAGTTGCTGCTATAATTTTTAACTATTCAGCTGTACCTGATATTTACACTGTTTTTCTATACGTTTTAGGATGACGTTGGAACAAAAATGACAGCGCCCTCTATAAGGATCTGATATCCCTTTGAAGCGAGAGTTTCCCTAGTTTTTATGAAGTAAACACCTCTATCATATAACATATAGATATGATGGTTGGGTTTGTCCCTCCTTTATGGACTACTTTAAAAAAATTCAAATTCATCAGACTTTGGATTGACATAACGCATATGTAATACTGTAAGAAATCTATTTTGTGTAGTCCGCATGTAGAACCTACTCAATATTTTTTAAAACACATGGTGGACCTGGAAAGATTCAGGGGGGTAAATTCACATACACTTTATACACCCAAGAGGGCCATTTGAAATGACCAATTTGTTTTAAAATGGGCCAAAGTTCCTTTTACCTAAGAATTCCCCTAGCAGAAAAGGAGGTTGGAACAGACCATTCTCTTCCTAATTTCCCAATAGATAATTATTTTGTCAGTAATCTGGTATTTAGAAGCAGATAAATCAAGGAAATGTCTAACTTGATTTCTTTGATTTTGATTCTATAATAATTTCCCATGGTAGGTCCAGATGAGGGCACCAACAGTAGTGGTTCACATGATATGGACAATCTAAGTTTGATGTAGGATATAATGTACACAGTCTAGCAATCTCAATAGGCAAGATTTTGCTGTGGATTGCCAATTTTCGATGACATGGCAGTTGTCTGCATTATAAGTGAAATTGAATGAACAAGTAAGCATTGGTGTTTCCTTGTATATGAGAGGTCTTTCTTGTTTTGAATATTTTGACAAATCTTAAAACTAAATATTTTCAATATAAAAATATTTTCAATATAAAAATATTTTCAATATAAAAATATTTTCAATATAAATATATTTTCAATATAGTCTGACCCTATACATGTGTCTGGTCAGCATTCCTTATGTATATATTTTGGGAAGATATAAGAGATATGTCCTGCTGTCAAACCATCCTCTTTGTGCACATACATGCATCTTATGGATGAGTCATTAAGAATTTAAGATGAATCAAACCTTGGACATTCCAGCTTGAAAACAAAAATATAAGAAAAAGAACTGACCACAGTTATATCTATATAGACAATGATGTAATATGGGTTTGTAGATTAAGTCTGATTAACACCAACTTGCGGATAAAGCAGATCTTGTAAATGTTTCATACGCTTACGAAGTCTGTCTTAGGAAGCTACGACTAGCTTTATCTTCTTTTGACACATGTCATATTAGATACTTCATACTTCTAGTGGCCAATTTCATTTTAGAATATACCAGAGAAGTTTAATCATTACTAGTTTATTACACATTCTAACATTACGCCTAAAATAAAGTCAAGCTCCGTTAGAGTTTCTTACCCACTTGATGAGCACAGGCCTTTTAAACTATATAGTCATCTCAAAATGATTGCCACCCATGTGACCACAAATTAAACCTCTGGCCACCTGTCCGTGCACTTCAGGAGAAGACATCACACTCGAGTCAATTAACGTATCAGGTGTGAGAATTAAATGCGAAGAGATTAAAAAACCAGTTGTACATTTTCGTCACACAAACTATATACTTTAATAATGACATTTACAGCATTAAATGGGTATGTTTCGGTTTACTCTGGCAAGAATAAGATGGAGTCCATTTGAGTGGATTCCAATCAGCAGCTGTTGAACTCCCTTCTGTATCTGGTATAATTATAGCTTGCACCAGCCCACAGTGCATGGGGGTATATCTTTGTGAAATTTATCTTTTGCTACTGTAACTGGGTCATAATATTTGATGTACTCCAACATACTTCCATGTTTGACCATAAGCTGCCATTTAAAACTGATGTACTGGACCCATGGAAGTACTACCATGCTTGCCCTTATAGTCAAATATAAACAGTATCAACAGTTAAAGCTAGGAATACAAGGATGGTAAAAGTAAAAACATGATAACCTAGTAGATGATATTTCATTTACTTGGTTCATGCCTA
The DNA here is from genome assembly GCA_010014835.2 of Apostichopus leukothele. Taxonomy (NCBI): domain Eukaryota; kingdom Metazoa; phylum Echinodermata; class Holothuroidea; order Aspidochirotida; family Stichopodidae; genus Apostichopus; species Apostichopus leukothele. The sequence continues at coordinate 34,622 of JAAAKB020000025.1, forward strand.
AAAATTCAGGTTATTTACTGGCTAAATGCCAGTTGGATTTTGCTGTTGCCAGTAGAAAAAAAACACTAGTTTGTTTTTGCCAGTAGACATGAAATCATGATAAGTTAAGTAACAATTGTTAGTCTAAACAGCTGCATGAATTCCAAACCTAACATAAGCCCAGTATTACTGGTCATTATCAACATATATTATTGGGCTGCTTCCATAAGCCAGATCAGGACACTGTCTGTGGAAACTTGAATTTCGCCAGTAAATGTTTTAAGGATTTGCCCTTTTTATCAAGGAATCCAAGGCCTGTTGTTTATAATCATACCTTTGTTATTATGCATGACAAAATATTAATAATTCTTAGATGTAACTCTAAGTATTTAAATCAAGTTTGGAGATGGCTTTTACATCACTGATGAGTCACCAGTTTACAGTGACAACTAAACGAAGGTAAAGACATGTTAATTCATTTGTTTGGCAAAAAAATGTTTCCACACTGGTAATAGTTCTAAGGTAAATAATCATATGTAAAGAATTAATGGTAACAAACCACACCTTTGTAAACTAAGAGAATTTATCACCACAAATATCCCTTACTCAGGCCAACCCAGTGTGATAAAGTTACTTTACGAGCTCCATGGAGGAAAACTTCACAAATGTACATATTGTTCTTTGGTAACGCTGGAGACAATTCGACTCGTTAATGCCGTACTCTCGAAAGAAACCAATTAAGCCATATTTGGGATTTCACATTCACCCTGCCCTCACTGATGTACTCTCTCTCCCTGGCATCATGATATATTAATGAAGATGTTGTTATTACAGTTTATGAATATGACAAATCTTTACAACTTGGATATGTGGCAGCCCAAGCTTTATCTAATTCCTAGGATCACATTTCATCATGTCATATATATTCATACCCACAAATCTCTTGTCCAGCTGCATACCTGACAGCTATCATTAACCATTCCTTCTTGTTTTGATTAATGGTAATTGCATCCCAGCAAACATTTCACACCTTCAAAATTAAATCCCCCTTTAAGTCACTACCCAGGGAACAACAAAAATTCTCCCAGGGGAGTAGCAAATCCCAGTCTTACTGAACCAATAAACATGGTGACTTTCCTCTCTCTCTCTGGGTATAGTGCGGGACGGTTTGTACTATGGAGGTTTAATTCTTAGCCTCGCTTGGAGTCCCAAAAGAAGGACACAAAACTATACATGACCTCGTGTACTATGTGAAAGAGGGAGAAGAATAATGTCAATATCCTTTGTTAAGAAACATCAAGGCAGCAAAGTTTCAACTTGGTTTCAAGGAATAGATATATCACATGATATGCACGGTCCATAATTCTGTTGTGAGGGTGTTATTGTCATTCCAAACATCAAGACCACCAACACTGCCAAAAAGATGACATTTATGAACCAAATTTTATTTTCACATGTTGAACAAGTGTTGCCACCTCTATCAGTCTATATTTTAATTCTGTATTTTTTTTATGTTTTGAGAAATGACCCTTGAAACAGCTGAGGTTCATCACTTAAAGTGACTGGACTATGTAGTCTAATATCAACACTATTCAGGCATATAGGTCAGCTCTTAGGATGCAACACAAAACAAAACATGTTGTGTTACTGTTGATGATTTTCTCATTATTTTCCTTCATTGCTTTCATTACATCATTATTGATTCACTGGTTGGCATGCATTTATTTAACCATTAATAAACCAGAAATTGTTTTAAACATATGAACTTTGCAAAAGTTCACAATGCTGCTTGAAATGCATGACAAAGATAATTTAAGTATTTCTGAACCTAATTGAAATTTTAGGTACGAACTCTGATGACGGAAGAAAGTAATTAAAGTAAACCGCAGAATAAAATTAACTGAAATTTATTACACACTCCGGAAAATTTACTTTTGACTTACGTAATTGCTTCATCTTTTTAAGATCTATTACCTTATTCTTGGTAAAACAAACCTCAATTTTCTGCTACAACACCTAGCCTGAGTTTTTATTTGGTTTAAATGGTTTGTCTTCAGGGGATACCTAGGATAACACATGTCACAAGTAATTGCAAGTTTGAAGGAAGCATTTGTGGCCAAATTAATTTCTAGCAGTATATTTATCCTTAATAACACTGTTTCAGAGATTAAACAGTTAAAATAAGGTTTATGCACAAAGAGACCTCAACATCCCAACATAAATTTCTTTTGATGTTCAAACCGTCTTACTGATGGTACTCGTTGATTGGTTAGCAGTGTGCTGTTATTATTCCCCTGATCATTAACTGACCAGAGACAACCTAACCATTTAATTTGTCTGAGGTTTCAAAACTAAAACAAACTACAACAAACACACAGAAGATAAATTTCAGGGTGGAAATTGCCAACTGATTGAATGGACCCCCACAGCCACCCCCCCCCCCCTCCTTTTTCCCTCTACTGCAGGCCTACTTGCTTTTTACCTATATAACATGAGTGAAGAACCAGCAAAGAATTAAGGCAGCTCTTTGCATCAGGTCAAAACCTAACATTAGTCTAAATAATATTATAGTTGAGCAAACTAATTAAGCCACTTTCATAAATGTTATCACTGAGGAAGGTTAACAAGTGAATTTGAATTGATTATCAAGATTTCATCTATCTAGACACTTGTTTTTTTATTTCATGTCAGTATGAACCACAGGAAAGAAAAGCAAGGTATCAACTTTTACTTCATTATCTTAAAGTTTACTGGTCAAGCTTTTGTAATTGGATTTTAGTAACAAATAACATCAATATTTATATTTATATTTATCAATATGAAGTAAAAAAGGCCTAAAGTTGGTTTTGTAAACTGGTTTTGAAGAAAAGAAAAAAAAACCACTGGTGGTGACACATAGATTTTGATTGGCTTTTGCAAGCATGCTCCTTCTCCATTAAAACTAGTTTCTGTTCTGCTTGTAAATTTTTCTGTGACTCTTGGCAAACAGAATGGGACTTTGTGAGACTGCCTCTGTACTAGCTATAAATCTGGCCCTACTCCCAAGAGATATTGGGACTGACCCCTAGCAAACATGACACTATTTCCAAGTCTGCTTTGAAACTGGGGCATTAAATAAATGGTTTTGTTACTCACTGCCATGAACTTCTGTACTTGACCAGTTTGCTTAATTTGAAGATTTAACTTAAACATATTTTCTTGTGGATTATACTGCTGGTGATAGATTCATAAATTTATCATTAAGAACATCTCTTCTCCATAAAACAGAATTTTCAGATCATTATTTGTGTCAAGTGATAATACTCTTTTATGAATAATTGATCAAAGGAACACATCCCCCCTCCTTCCCCCACTTATCCCCCATTCTCTTCACCTTCCCACAACCTCATCATGATTGTCTCATTGCTCCAACTTCCCCATTACATATGAAAGACAACATTAAACAACAGTCACTATGGAGTCTATTTACATCACCCATCCCAGCCTTCTAATAAAATGAATGTATTCATATCTTGAAGGAATCAAGTGATGCATAGAACTTGTTTGAAGAGTTTTTATGGCTCATTAAGTAGTAAATCATTTAAAAGAAGTTGTGTGAGTTGTGTTCTAGTTTTTGTTTGTTTTAAGATAGTTATTTACTACCTAATATTTGTTAGATAACAAATCCTGGAATCTTGATGAATTTTATTGTCTGGTCTCTTGACTTTCATGTTTACTCTTTAAATGGGAAATATTGTCTGGATCTTCAGAAGCAAGAACAACATCTAGGTTAATAGCTGCCATAATGTCTTTATCGATGATGGTAAAAACACTGTAATTATAGAAGTGTTAGCCATCTGTGCTCTGTTTCGCTTAATTAGACAAATAATTGAATCTGACGTAAAGTACTTGCAGGTAACCAATTATAACAAAGTGCCAGGTTAAAGTAGAACTAGAGAGTCAAAGATCTGTGAATGAGGAGCTGAAATGTTTTTTAAGGCAAACTTTTCACTTGATTGAATTCTATTGTCTTTGCATTGCTTTGAGAAGGGAGGGGGTGGGGGTGCATCTCTCTATCTCTCTCTCTCATCGTTTGTATTTTGCAGCAGATAGCTGCCATTGTTTCAATAATTACTTGCCGCAGGTATATTTCCGTTGCATTTATATATACTTCTACTTGCTCGTCCTACTATGAAGAGAGCCACATTGAACATAAATGTGTGAGTGAAATTCAATCTAATTGCATCAGCAATAGATGTCCACTTTGTTGACAGTATAAGCTTGGTTAATTTGGCTGTATAGCCTGAAGATACAAGTCAGAAGACACTGTTTACAGAACTGTCAAACACAGTCTTGTCCATTCATATATGAACATCAGGAGCCAACAATCTACCAAAAGCATCACTTATCACCATTAACTCTCTCCTCAGGATTATGGAATAAATCAAGCACAAATTTTAAAGAAAATACAACATATAAGAGAGAATGAAATGTTACATATGAAGGACTCACAAAATCAACAAAACATCAAAACACATCAGTGACCTTTAAGGAGAAGGTATAAATAGGTAGGCCTGTAATAAAGAGGATAAATCTCATAATCTTGTGAATTCCTTCGCTATTTAATCTCTTTTGATAAATTAGGTTTGACAGTCTGATGTTTGGTTACAGCATTCAGCCCCGACAAGGTTAATGCTTATCCAAAGTGATATAGTAGACTTATTCCCATAAAAATTGACTCTAACAAAACCAAACTTTTTAATCTTTAGAACACCAGAAAGTTTTGCCTTGACTGTAAAATTCTAAGTAGAACAACTGATGAAAGTAGTTCTCTTTTATACTCTGGCATGATTTAGACTTGATCCTTTTCTCCTTTTAAGTAAACAGTTTTTCATTACACAAAAAAAAAATCCAAACAGTTGAAAGCGAGATTGCTGTATTATTCACTCGTTCCTTTGTGATCTTTCTTAATTCAAAGTGACCTGTTAACAATGCTCCCTTTGGCCACGAAGGCTATGGGCCTTTGTATTCTGAGAATACAGCAATTACTACCACGAAGCTCTCTATTCACTATCACTCTGTGTGTGGTATAGGTATCCCATACCTTTCTCATTTTGAAGTACATTAATTTCAATTATAAGTGGCACTATAATCTCTTAGTTTATCAGAAGTTTAAGTCACAGGACCTCAACAAACTATAATAGGTCACTTTGCACTCTTTTATTTGATTGTTAACTATTTGTGAGTACAGCTGACTGCTAAAGTGAACAGCTCTCAGTAACTGTGGCATGACAACTTGCAAAAATTTACCCCAGTTAGTAAGTAGGGCAAAATTACCCTTCATTTATGCTAACTGCCTCTGCCAATTGATCAACTCAATGATCAACTCAATGTTCTTCAAAATACAGGAGCTTCCTAGCTCCACCAATTAACAATAATAACAATGATTATAATACACCGCCTATTGAAGGTTACAATTGCTTCCACTATTTAGCGTAGCAACACGGCTGGCAGTCACTGTGGGCTGTAATATTGTTGATGTAGTGTACCTTCGTTAGGCTATATTTGTAACAAACTGCTTCAACAAGGCTGTCTTTAATTATAGGTAATTTAATCAAGTACAAGCTTGTAGGTCGCTGGTACAAAATCCTCAGTAAACATTACTAATTCTTTCTATACCACCCCCCCCCCCCGCCTCCTCAGCACCCCAAACGGAGGGATATATCGAATTGGGGATAACTAACATACACGATTACTGAAACCATATTTATCTTAGGCTGCATATACTGTGTGCCATCAGATCTCGTGGCCACGTTTGCGCTTAGACAAGCGTTCCCATTATTTATCCTACAAGGAATATAATATGATGGATGAAAGCAAAGAATTGACACTACTAGACAAGTTACCAGATCATCAGTGAATTTGTCTATTTCAATGTTTAAATTTCTAAATCTGGGAGCTGTCATATCGTAAATTTGTGATGTCATAGTGGTGGTAGAATCTGAAACAGTTTACTTTCGGGTTTTCTTTTCATATTTCCATTGAAGGTAGATGTCAACAGTGTTGATACTGAAACCAATGCCTTCATTATGGGGCATGTTTAACAACGTCAATATTGTAGATTCTGCATTTGCAAATTCCATCTCCATCACAGAAAATAAACATATTTTATAAATCAAAAAGCCATAGTAAAAACAAAGCACGTGTGATTCGATGATGTCATATTTAGACTTGTTCAAGTCTTCCCTTTGTGTATGGTGACTGAACATTAAACCTGTTAAATCTTCTAGTTGGAATAAGATTATTCTCAACTGACTGGGGAAGTCGTTTCATGACATTTGTCTCTGCCACATAGACCAATGTTGATGGTAGGGCTTGTGCCTCCTTCCTAAAACATTACATTACAATCATCGTCTGCGACGACGACAATTATAATTTAAAGCGGTAGAATTAACGAGAGAATAACTCTGGAAAATCACTACAAAGTTATGCATGCATATCATATGCTATAAAATGGCGGCAATATTAATCATCTTTAATGCAATGAAACACTTACGTGTTCGTAATCTGTTACTTCCAAAGACTGCGGTGATATTTGACAGTGGGCAGTTCCATCTTTTGTGTCTAAAGTGATATCTGCATTCCTGAATTCCTTCTATGGCGCCCTCTTTTACACTTGGAACTAAATTAGGATGAAGTTCACAAAGTCTGTGTTGTTTTTTATTAAACCATAAGTGTTCTCGACAGTATCTACCAACGTCCAGGATAGGCGGCCTCGGTGTGAACAATTGTTGATCTTCAACAACTTTAAACAAAGCCAATAACCTGCATTTAGAAGGAGACGAAAAAAGACATTTAAAACGAAGAATCACATAGTTCACACGTCACGTGACAAAATAAATTGTGAAATAATAGCCATTTTAGCCTCTGAAGAAGATCCTGCTAGGATCGAAACGTCAGGCCAACTTACTTTTACACGAAATAATTGTCTCTCATCTTGGCGTGTTGAGTTGATATTACTTGAAGTAGAAACGAGCGTTACGATGATTGTTAACCAAAATATGTCACGGTCTTTTATTAATGTCTGCAAGCGTCACATAGAAATATTGGTCGGAGAAAAAGGCCAGACGGACTCCCAAAAGCTCACACGATATCACCTACAGATTGCCAGTAATGTCCAGGATATAGTCCGGTAGGGTGCTCAATTATAAGGCCTTTAGGATCCGCGTTCCTTGTTAATGACAGAATGTCAGCCGATTTTTTTTTTTTCCGTCGTTTTCGCGGGACAAATTCAAAATCATTTGCTGCGCCGGATATGGCCCTACGCGAGGGCGGGTTGGTCTACCGGTTTGCGCCGCCATGTTGATGTGACGAAGGCGTAGATCTCTTATTGGTCGTGAAGGATGCTAGTTTCATTGAGCGGCAAAAAACCCCGATGGTATCAAGGCCCTCGCACTGTCGGGTGGATGAGTTGGATCCGGTAGCCATTTTGTCAAAAATGAATTTGTCTATATACTAATCCTTCATTATTTCAAAGAAATCTCGAAAGTTAAAGGGACTATTATTAATGGATTTTAGTATCGATTCAACATTAACAACATAATATGACATGATTGCAACAAACGCTGTTATTTGCATATAAACATAATTGTTAGGCGACATAGGTTCGAAATATGGCGGCAAAATCTGTCATGATTTGTATACGTTCAATATTGTGTGACGTATTAAGGTCTATGTATAACTGTATACAGGATCCGTGTATATCAGTTCAGTGTGTGCTTGTCATAACATGTGATATCTCTATTCTGTACCGTCCAGGTATTGCCAACAGGTACATTAAAGGGATGGTCGAAAATAACACGGTGTATTCATCACGTAATTGAATAAGTTCATACTATACACCGTGTCCATGACTGTCTATAACAAACTGCGCACAAGCGTCCTCCTCAATGGGACTAATGTGTGAGACAAAACAACTCTAGTTTGTTAAGTATAGGCCCTTAATTGGGGGGGGGGGGGGGCTGGGGAAAAGGGGGAAGAAAAGTAATAGAAGGCCAGTGGTGTTAGAGAAAAATACCGCCCTCCTGGGGCGGG
>JAAAKB020000025.1:104525-114589 GCA_010014835.2 Apostichopus leukothele
GCATCTCTAAATGTTATCATTACATTGTATAACGAATGTATAGATAATACGAAGTCTAACTGTATATGGCTCATACACCTGTATTCAAACAACAGCTATAGTATACTGCAATGAACAATATTAGTCTAGATCTCATAACATCTTGTATTGTATTGTTTTGTATTGTATTGTATTGTTTTGTATTGTATTGCATTGTATTGTATTGTATTGTATTGTTTTGCATTGTATTGTATTGTACAGCATTGTATTGTATTGTATTTTTTTTCATTGTATTGTATTGTCTTGTATTGTATTGTATTGTATTGTATTGTATTGTATTGTATTGTATTGTATTGCATTGTATTGTATTGTATTTGTATTGTATTGTATTTGTTTTTTTGTTTCGATGTTTTCGCAACGTATGATCAAGAAACTTTCGTTTTGACGAAAGTTAGAAATCCACGACCGCAACTAAATCGGATGGGTATTTTGTGTGTGTGGCGATGGGGGGGGGGGAGGGATACGGGGGTGGATGCAGTATATCAAAGGAGGGGTGTGGTGTTCAGGTCGTTAAACCGACTCGGATGTAGGGGGTGTGGTGTTCCTCCCCAGAAAATTAAAATGTTAGACTTGAAGTATGTTACATTCGACTGAGGCATATTTAGCCAATTAATAAGGTCAACACATAAGATTTTACTAGGTAAATACTTTCAATATTTTGTATCGGGTTTAAATGGTTAACAAATAACACCCCCCCCCCCCTGGATCGGCGAATGGGAAAGTGAAGGAGTATGCCTGACCCGCCATACAATTATATACCGGTAAGCCCAAAAGAGATTCGCTGGAATGAAACACTTTATCTTTGTCACCATAAGAGATAGCGGCAGGCATCAGGCGATCGGGCTACAGACTTTTCCCCAACAGTCCATTTGGGAAAACTGTTAAATATTGGGGTTGTGGGTGGGGGGGGGGGGGCGCGATAGTATGAGATTTATGAGAAGAGCTATAAGTGTGCCCGTGACATAATTGTCCCTGTTGGCCGACCGACATGCCCTCAACGCCTCTGGATAGCAGGGGGTGGGGATGGGGGTGGATTTAGCTCCAGTCTAGAAAACTCGATTCATCTTTTATCTTATTCATAGGCTATTAAATCCTTTTCTTTAGAAATCTAACTTTATGTCTTTACACCTCCCAAAAGAAACAAAAAAATTTGGGAAAAATAATATTTCGATACACCATGTTTATTTGTATGAATCTCTATCAATCATCTTACAGACTATGTATTGTTTTATATATCCTTTTTACAAGCGTGCGTAGGGTCCAAATGGTTAATTTAATACATACACTCTCACACACACACACGCACACATACATGCACACATATGAAATATCTCTTTTCATTGAAATCCTCAAATTTAAGTTAAACGTTTGCATTCACAACCTCATTTTTATTCAAAAGTTTCATTCTGTTAGTAGTCTCAGCACCTGCGTATTAAGGATATAAATATTACACTGAACTATACTCTCAAGGGAAGGATGACAACGGGACAGCTTTCGGGATGAGGTTACGATTGGCTAACCATGCGCTCCTCTCCGTTGAATCTGGGCGTTACCTCCTGCTGACTGTTGGGCAGTTTAGCATCCAAAGGAAATCAAGTTTTTTTTTCTCTCGTTAATTCAATGAAACCAAAAAGCTTACAAACCTTTTCGAGAGAGGTAAATCAGCAAAATAACTAATTATCAGTGTTAGATCCCGAAACGATGTTTTAATTATAATTTTGTAATATAAATCTCAACGAGAAAACGCGTTTAATAAGACAAACCCATTCATCCTTTAAGGCGGAAAGATGCTAGTTAGCTGTTGAAAAGGTCTGAAACGCCAGATTGCTTCGATGTTGTGGTGAAAATATACTAGTGTTTCTTTGCGTGAAGTTAAGATATTAATCGAAAATTGATGGCTTGTCATGAAAAGACAATTATTTCCATACCTGATTAGCCTACCTTATGTTAGGTGTCAGAAAACACATCTCTGATGTTTCATTTAAGTCTGTTTACGATGCTTGGCTAATAAGTCTGTAGGACAAGTCTTGTTTCCAAACAACCCGAGGAAAAAAAGAAGGTGAAAAGTGCAAAAAAATTATTAAAAAAAGATAACAGGCACAATATCATCTCACGTATTGAGAAATACTTAAAAAATATTGTAAGTTTAATATGATTTTTCGATAACTCATTAAAGCGGTATATAAGATGACCTTAAACGCAATATTTGAATTAGGAAAAGTTGTCATATACAAGTTTATACAAAATGGAGAATTATGCGTTCGTCTTAAGATCCAAATAACTGGATGATTTGACTTTCAAAAACTTTGTAAAATCGTAGACATTATAACTTGTTAATCATTCCAGCGTAATCTGTTTAACTTTGAATGGAAGCTATCGTGAATTTATGCATTATGGCTTTATAAGGCAAGAACGGCTGAAAAAAGGAACTATAACAATGTTAGTTCCACAGAGTGCAGGGAAGGAAAAAATATATACTGTAATTTGATAATTGTGGTTATTATTCCCGAAATTTCCCATATGTCCAAAAGTTAAAGGATATCTTTAGGCATCATTTTTAGTTTCGATATGTTATTTTCCACAAAAAAAGGAAAAAGAAAAAATTTGAGTACTATAGTGATGTTTCTGCAGCTATTCTGGTTTTCAAGATAATCACCTATTTTTAAAGTTCAATATACCTCTGGAATGTTCCTTTAAGGCTAAACTGATGATGACGTATGCACGTCAGTGCAGGTCTAAATGTTAATGCACTATTTTACAAATTATAAAAACGTTACGAAAAAGGTTCTCTAAGCTTCACATAATCAAAAGAGCACCACTTTGTATGTACTATACAATGTCATTTGAGGCCATCGATGTCTAACGGTATCATTTTCTATTGACTTTTGTGTTGCATCTGATGAACTGACCTATAGTCTGTGTAATTAGAATATATTGTCCAGCCGCTTTATTTAATGTATCTCAGCTGTTTAAAGGGTCATTTTCAAATGTTAAAAATATCACATAACATAATTGTTTGTCCATGTCTTCAAATTGTTTGTTACAAGGATTTATCTTAAGGTTCTTTTGACCTATACGTGGACATGTTGGTAGACAGAAAAAAATGAAACAATTTTGGAATGTATGAAGTTAGATTGTAAAGTCTTTAGATGTTTTAAATCGCTTTTGTTTCTAAATTAATATTTAAAAAAAAGACAAAAGTTGCGTTTTGGTAGAAATATTTCTTATTGACATATCACTCTAGCTGCCATGAAACAGAATACTTTCCGTTCCGTATTCTTTACGTTAGACCATAATCGCTCAAATTTTTGTCACAGACACTTTACCGTTTTCAATCACCTATATGGTTTACAGTGTATAGAAAGAGACGTTACATTCTGAAACATTTGAAGTGATGATTCGATGTATATTCAGGGATAAAAATGGGATAAATTTACGTTTTCAATTATTATTATTTTTTATACTGATATGATATGAATATCACAACAAAGTATTAATAACTCCAGAAAGTCCTTTATTTTCCAAGTTCAAAGCATTTACCTATATCGGCGGTGTTTTCATGACCAACTTGCCCAGCCTATAGGTGTGTACCGGTATGTAATAATCGGAACAGAAGTGTTGTGACATATATATTCAAGCAACATTTAGAAATGGATTTCGAATTTTCAATTTTCCTGCATTACTTGAAACAACCCTTTTGAAAAAAAAGAGTTGTTGTTTTTTCTTCTCGACAAAATTTAGGAAATTAATTTACCATCTGGTTTGAAGTTTTGATGGCTCAAAAATGTAAAGGAAAGAGTATAATTATAATTATGAATGTGGTGATGAACTGAAGAAAACATAATATTTATTTAACAAGTAAAGAAATTAGTAAATTTCAAACCAACGAACAATGATTAACAATATTTGCGATGTCATTTTTCTTTGAAATGCCTTTGTAACGTTTTTTTTGTTATTCTGTTGTTTTACAGAATAATATGAAATATTTACTACATGTATGCAGCACGGCGTATGAAAGATTTACCCTCAGCATGCAGGCCAAAATCTCAAGTGGACAAAGTTAGTGATCCTTGTTAAGCTGTTGAGTTATCGCCCGCTGTTTTCATCGGTAAATATACCTTTTTTCAGAATGAAGGAAGTACCTTGTCAATTTGACCTTATAAACGTTGCAAGGCCTTCTTAAAAATCATAAGTAACGTATATGTACAAATATCCTTGTGATATAATAATATATAGTGATGGAATCAAATCAAAATATATTTATAGTTGTATATAGCCGTACTTGTAGAATAAATAATTCACCTGTTTGTGTCTTATATGTATAAATATATAGGGTAAAGAATGATTAGTCATAACTCTTAATGAATTCCAGTTAACATGCATTTCAGGAATTGTATTACTACGTGTAACTACGCATGTAGTTCGCATATATGTTCGTTTATGAGGAGTAAGAGTGGGAATACTTTATTAATCCTTAAAAGGAAACTATACAGCGCTCCGTGCAAGGCAATAACACATAAAAGAGTAAGTCATACGTAGGATTTTGAAACCGGCAAAAAAAAAAACGATAACGAGGTTGAAAGGTTGAATATGCTATACTAGTCTCTGCTCATTCATTACGTCAGTATCTCATTATTACGCAATCATTTCAAGAAGAGGAAGAAATCTACTCCTAGGTTGAAGTCATCTTTATTGCTCTTATTATGTTATTTTGTAATATAACATTGTTCAGTGTTATCGACGATTTTATTCCTATATAGCTCCGAAATTGTATTATTATTATTATTGACCTCTGCAATGTCCTTACACTAAGAAAGCATAATTTGGAGTAATGACGGTTATTTGATGGAATAATAATTCGAAGGTATTTCGGTTATTTGAAGAAATATTTCGGAGTAAATACGGTTGATGGAATAATTCGTATTTATTTCGGTTATTTGATGAAATAATTCGGAGTTATTTCGGTTATTTGAAGAAATAATACGGAGGTATTTCGGTTATTGATGAAATGCAGCTCTAGATAATCAGTCTACTTTGTCTTTTCATGAATTGGGGAGGTAACTAAAAGGGATTACACTTTTTACTGGGATTACTCATACTAGGATTAATAGGATTAATAGGGATTCCTTTTACTTCTTCCTCATTTACGTTACACGTTTAATCATTTTCGTTTCGGTAATTTAGAGTTATCATAAGTAAAAGTCTGCTAAAACTTACTTTAAAGTCACTAAATTTAAAAAGCATGTCTTAAGTTATTGACATCTTCTTCTTCGATTGGCCAGCGTATACCCGTGTGCCATATTGTAAATTCATTTTGTGAGGAAAATCCGTATACTTTTGTCGAGAATTTCAAAATTTTCTTTTTCATTATAAAGTGCCCTTTGTTGACAAATTGAAAACCAAATAGTGATTAATAGAGCGTCCATATAATAGGGGTCTTTTGAGATGATTTTATATAGTTTGCCACCGAAATGTTCCACTATGTATGCACCCTCACGGGTTGAACCCTCCTTCGCCACCTCTGTGTATAACTCCAAATATCTGAGATCGTAACCAGCTATCATCTTCGGTCTAGTCAGTGATGTTGGTCTAGTCAGAAATTCCATTTCGCTTTGAGCAACCTACACAAACCTATGAATTTTTTTTCTGGACAAATATTTACTATTTAATACAACTTTTTGAAATATGAACGTAAATACATAACATGAAATTATGCTGAAACTCTTGTTCTGAAGACAAGCAAACTTACTATACCACACATCAGGAGGTCAAATGTCACATATTAATAGATTGAAATAGGTTTTTAACATCAGAAGTATGTTCTAAAACACGTAATAACATGGATAATTTTGTGCAAGTTTTTTCAGCCTATGTAGTCAAGCAACAAATAATTATGGGGCATTCTTCAATTTTGAAACAAATAGTTTCAACTGTCAAGTCGCCATTATAGTTGTAGAGCTAAACTAACATGAAGTTACTCATTAATAAGAGTGAAATTAAACCCCGTTAAGAGTGATCGTGAAGTCACTTATTAATAAGAGTGAAATTAAAACCACGTAAAGAGTGATCGTGAAGTCACTCATTGATAAGAGTGAAATTAAACCCCGTAAAGAGTGTTCATGGAGTCACTCATTGATAAGAGTGAAATTAAACCCGGTAAAGAATGTTCATAGAGTCACTCATTGATAAGAGTGAATGAAACCCCGTAAAGAGTGATCGTGAAGTCACCCATTGGTAAGAGTGAATGAAACCCCGTTATATTATTTAGCCTCGATTAAATTTGTCGTTAGCTCTCTGAGTAAAGAGAGAACGATTATCGGTATTTTTAACTCATGTGTCTATAGCGACTATCCGGAAGAATTGAGGGCACATGTCTATAGCGACTCTCCATGGGAATTGAGGGCACACTAGCAATATCCCGGCCGTTTCCAAGTGTGCAATCGTATACGTTAGGCTATAAATTCACTCCGCTACGTTTTACTGCAATTAAGTTTTGTTAAGAGCTTTTTCCTTTCTTCTAGAAATTAACCAATTTTGGTCGTATCTCGTACAATTTACTTTGAGATTTGTGATTTGGTATAAATACTTCCAAGAGGTCTATGACATACTAAGTGTAGATTAAGCCTTTGTATGTCATTGTATATGGTATCCATATAACCGTATATGATATACCATGCATGGTGCGTATATGAGCATGAACGATTAAAGCCCCCCTGCTGAAATACCTTGTAAAACTGCACTGAAATGACCTCATTAAAATTAGACTCCTAAACAAACACAATCAACATTCCCGATAGGTCATTCTTAATTATTACCAATCAAAGCCGAGATGAAACAATTAGAACAGTAGCCACTGATACGAGGCTTTTCTTTTGAACTAAAGCAAGCCTAGAATTCAATTTAAACCTGTCAATGCTTGCTACGATCAAAATTGCGAAACTTTGGGAGGCAAAACGGCTAGCGGGGGTTGACCTATATAATAATGGACTCGACCACCCATGTCTTTGGGCGCCAGAGTAGTCAGGTGTGTATCGATCGCACAGGTAAGGGGGTTTGGTGATTCTTTTTAGTATACTTTATCTGACCTTACATCGATTGACTTCGATATTGAAGAACTTTTGCCCTCCCTTCATTGACGCCATACTGCAAAAAAACAAGATGGCGCCTTAGCAACAAGTGGGTATACTCACTGGACAGAAAACTTAGAGGTGTAAGTAAGCTTACTCTATGCTGGATGGACATATCCTATGGCAGTATATTGTACGTATCTAAATTATTAAAAAATGGTTTTATGAAGTTTTCGTATTTTTTTTCTTTTTCCAGTGATTTTGTTGGGCGACATTTTGATGTTTTTATTCTTAGTGACCAATTCGAATACTTCCTTTTGTTTTACTACTGCTTTTATTAATTTTCACTGTGAATGAAATCTAACAGACTGCTAGCAACAATTAAAACATGTCATTTTTAATTGGTGTTAACACAGAATGAACTCTTCTGTTTAGCACAAATTGTTATCTATAATTAATATTTGTTTTATATATAGGGGAGGGGCAAATTTGTAAAGGGTATGACATTATAAAACCTTTAAAAACACTTGGCAAACAAGAAAAGATATACAAAGCAGGTCGCGAAAAGTTTGTGTTTATTTTTCTATAGCTTTATTACATAATTTGATTAGAGGCAGATATCCATTAAACTTGGCTTAATTAACGGCATCAGTATCACTACAGAACTGATTAAATTGAAGACCGTATAGTTCCAGCATATAATGTTACAAATTTTTGTTGGCACCTAAAAGTGACAAAGAAGGTCAGGTTGTGAATAATCTTCAGGGCACCTTTTTTTTTTCTTTTGCAAAAATTGTTGGCTCAGCAAGATTTAAGCAGTCCTTACGTAGCGCCCTCATATCGTAGCGCCCTCATTATCCATTCAATTTGGCCGCGGACTATTGTACTTTCATTATGTCAAAACGTGACATGGAGGTTTTTTATGATGTTAACAAAATGTTGAAATAGTGTACTCTTTACTGAACGGGAGGCCAGGATTAGCCTCGTAAATGCTTCCTCCCAATTCATGCAATTGAACGTTAAAAATTAATCGCGGAACATTTTAAGTGTCCCTTACAACGGTATTGGTATGTTTATACATTTAATTGTTACACTCGATTTATGGTATAACCACCAATGTTATGACAAGTCTAAACGGTTATCACCCCTCCCACATTATACAGTGACAATCTTAAAACACATTTTATCACCCAAACCATGAAGGATTTCACCTGGGGGTATCAGGATGGCACCATCTTGACACATCAAATCCCTGCAATGATTCTGTTCGGGGTTAAGGAAGGGTTACATTTTTATTAATCAAATCTATAGCATAAAATAAAAACGCCATCAAAACGGTCAGTTTTTTTTATGTCCCGGGACAACAAAGAATTAGGAGAGACTGTAAGAAACTATAAACCAGATTGTTTGAATTGTATCTTAGGTTTTGGATTTCATCCTGTGTTGCCGTTGTTAATTTTCTTTCCCATTAAATACAATAAGAGTACATGTAACCTCTCGGCATGCAATTGACTTTATAAAGGGAGTGAAGTTCGAACTGTTTAAGTGCATGTCAAGATTAACAAAACACGGGACAAATCAACGATTTAATAAAAGTTGTGACGTTAGTTACAGCTTTTATTCCTTGTTTGGTCTCAATGCTGAGGAGAATGTTTCAAAAGGCAGTACTGTATAGTGAAGTGTAGTGAATTGAAAGCCAAAACATTTATATATAACTAGGTATCCCATTTGTGTGACGTATACTTCTTACGTAGACTTAATTATGAGAAGCGTTACACACACATCATTGCATGCCGCACCCACGATGCAAACGTTATACGGTGAATGTTATGCTCCTTATTTGTTTGATTTTCAATTTCACATCAAACATCAAAGTCATCGTTATCGTCCGGTTCTCATCCGGTTTGTCCAGTTCATCCGGTTTGTCCGGTTCTCATCCGGTTATCATTCGGTTCATCCAGTTCACTTCATTCAATTCATCCAACTCATTCACTTTAAATTGGTTTGTAATGCTATACGTGCAGAATTTGAGAGTGTGGTGGCCAATTGGCTAAGGCGTCGGACTTGTGATCCAAGGATTGCTGGTTCGATTCCTGCCTAGTCCATTACGTTGTGTTTTTGGGTAAGATGCTTAATCTCAATTGCCTCTCTACACCCAGGGGTACCTTTGGATAACTTGTGATTGGGTGCAGTATATAACTGCAGCCGACTGGAGGTTCTGTTTATGGGACAGGTTTGCATTGACCAGGGGTAATATAGCGTCTGTAAAGCGGTTTGAAACCTATCGCTGGTATAAAGCGCTGTATAAATCGAACATTATTATATATATTATTCTTAAAATACTCCGAGAAAAAAAATGAATTTGTTTACAAACAGTAAAAAGTTAACTATGAAGCTATATAATATTCTTATTATTAAGAAACATTTGAAGTTCCAAATTGACAGTTCGTATCAATTAACTTATGTAATTCTGTGGGAGACACTCGTTCAAAACGGCTTGTTTTAGCTGCATGCCCTAAACACTTCATTTAATATAGTAAAATGAAATTTGATGTTTACTTTGAATTATTTTGACGCATTTCACTAATTCCATAATTATGTAAACACTAAAGATCCCTCCCTGTGGTCCTATTTAATATATTATCATCCATTGTCCAAGATTGAAAGTGGTATGTTGTCAGAATACATCCAGCATAACATTGTTGGCGCCATTTTGTTTTATTGTACGATGTCGGATTGAGATCTGTGTATACAACAAGAAAGAGACTTAACTACTTTCTCACTTCTGGCAATTAGTCCCTCAACAATAAATAATATTAAACCATCTACCAAAATCCCTCTGCCTACCCGCCCCCCCCCCCACCCTACCAAATGCCATTTTCTCTCCCTTGTCCCCGCCCCTAAATTATAAAAGCCAAGCAAATATCAAGCTTTCTTATTGAATATTGAATTAAGTCC
>JAAAKB020000025.1:151038-167496 GCA_010014835.2 Apostichopus leukothele
ATCGCTTGCATTATCCCCCGATCGTGCATTAATCCTGTGAGTAACGCACGCTAGACCGTTGATTAACCCCTTATTCATTGTGGTTAAAGCAATACAATAAGTCAGAGCTGGATCACTCAAAACCACTTTTACTCTGGACTCAGATTCTGGACTCAGACTTGGTTCTGACTCCAGAGTAACTGGACTCAGACTTGGTTCTGACTCCAGAGTAGCTGGACTTAGACTCAGCTTAGACTCTGTAGCAGCTTTATTCGGACTCTGATTTTGATCAGAAACAGACAGTAGAAAGAAAGCAAAATGTAAAGCTGAAACTTACCAATACAAAAGTAAAGGTTTGGCAATCTTTGCTTGTATCTGTCCCAGTTTGGTAATGGATGTCAAGCGAGATGGAATCGCTAATCCAAGGGTATCTTTGAGCTCCACTGGAAGTTCACACAGACCTCCTGATTTTAAGTACTTCTCCCTCAGTTGAGACAGATAGCTAATCAAGTGAAAATGGAGACGGCGTGTGTTAATAAACAAAGAATAGAAAAACGATGTAAACCCCCACAGACCCAGACCAACATTTATGCATTTACTCTTTGGCACAATTTGAGTTTGCTGCATGATGTTAGAAAGACATCTATGATGACAGCTTTTGTTGGAGTCAAAGAACAAGCTGGTGATACTAAAGAAGAATTTATATTACTTCTTGTTTCTTACAATTTATGACTGAGAACTTAAAACTCACATCTGTTGGACTTGCGGGTCTTTGATAGTCTTTCCTTTATCTACGTCTAACCACAGATTCCAGCATTTCTCTCCCGCGGTACCCCATAGAAATTTCTTGAACGCCTCAATTCCCTTTAAGGTGGTCAGGTCGTAAGATGGTGGAGGGCGACTGAAGAAGGTGTCTGGTTCTGTGGCATCATCTTCATTATCACTGTCAAAGAGAGAATCGGTATCGCCCTGGTCTTTGCCTCCGACGGAAGATATCGTCATGGATATCTTGCTCACAGATCGTTCCATTTCGGCAGCGGGGACCTCGATCCGTACGCTCTTAATATCGGGTGGATCGTCCCCGAAATCAGAGGCGAGCTCTAGCCGTTCCATCCAATCCCCATCGAGATGTTTCGTTTTAATGTCGGACATCCGTAAGATGTTTTCGTCCACTATTCTCTCGAGTTCGTCCGGACTTGGATTGTAGAGTACTACAAGAGCCCCTTTCACAGCCTGAGAAATAATGAGCATAGCTAAACCATCCAGGCTGTGAACTCTCAGTGCATTGCTCTCTGACAGATTTAATTCTTCTTCCTCTTCTTCTTCTTGGTCATCTCCGAAGACTTGACTTTCAACGTCACACCCACTCTCTGCCTCTTCCTCATCTTCCTCCTTGGAATGTCCTCCTAATTGATCTTGGCTTGCAGCATCATCTTCACCTAATTCCATCAGTATTGCTTCATCTCCAGATATCCCCTTACCAGAGTAACCTCTTCCCCCGGCACCATCCGCTACCACGCAGACATCTTCACCTATGGGAGGTCTCCAAACAGGCGGAGTTCTTGTTCTCAGCGGACTCCGGAGTAGACGATCCCTATTGGGCAGGTCGTCCTCAAAAGTCACTGAGTAGCTGGAGTCCCCCGTGGCAGATGTTCTACCCGTGGAACCGACTCCACTGTCTGCCAAAGTCTCTCTACCGCTGAGTTCACTCAAAGGTCGTGAGCCACTCCTAACCCCCGCTGATGCTGTTGAGGGTCTTGTACCAGTCGAGGTGGTAAGGTTGGTAGTGGAGGACATCTTGACCTGGCTGAACCAATCATCTGTTTGGGTAGTAACAGCATCACCCATACAAACATACATATTCCTCATCGCCAGTTGCTTTTCATCTACCACTTCCTCCACCTCCACAAAGGGTTTCTCGATGGCGAATGGTTTGTACTCCGGGTCAATGCAAAGGTTCAACGGACAATCGGTTTCTTTGGATGCAATCTAATAAGCAATCAAATAAAAGAATAGTTTAAAAAGTAGTAAGAGAGAATAAAAACTTCATCACAGCACCTGAGATTAAATGCTTGATTGCAATCACCGCTTGGCTTTGTCGTAAAATTTCCTGGAAATAAAGATGAAACTTTTTGAACATTTATTATATAAATTAAACATAATTCATGTGACAAATATGTTAGAATGTTGATACCGAAATATGTCAGTTAACTTGCTCCTTTAGAGAAACTAATTTTGCAGCTAAATAGAACTTACAGTACATTAGCTACATTGATTATTACAAAAATTGTTGTTAATTTTCTGCACAGTATCTTAAGAGAGTATAAGTCTATTTCTGGTCGTGAAAATTCAGCATCTCAATAAGGCTTGATATATTTAATCTGGTAACAGCATCATTAAGTAAGAACATGTTGGAGATTTAGTGCCTTGAAATTCCCTCAAAATTCACCAACCATTTCTTCACAGACAAAGACAACATGCCATCAAAAATAGTAAAGGTCGTGTTTCTGTATACATCAAAAGGTAAGTGAACATCACAATTGTATCATATGAAGAAGAAAAAAATCCATCAACAAAATTTCTCAAATTAAAGCGTTTGTGCCAAGATGGCACCACAAACCACCCACTGTAGGACATTTTATGGTGTAAGTTAGGATTCAAATATATCAAGTTTTGAGATTTTTGTTGAGATTTACCTCTGTTTGAGATATCAACCTGGCAAGTCTGTACTCTAAGTAACAATCGCTCTGCAGGAACGCTGGCAACCTCTCCTCCTTGATCCATTGTATGCCCTGGTCTTTATTCAAACACTGGTGACAGAGGAAGAGAAGAAAAACTACAACAACAAAATAATAAAACAAGTTGGTTCTCAAAGAAATAGATAAAGCCAAAGAAACCATTACTGACTTGACAACATTTTGCCTAAGTCTGAATTTATGTGAGGTGTTGTAAATCAAGGTATATCACAATAAATTTGCTTATGTTAAGCAAATGGAAACCGACTGTGAAATTATGGACAATTGTAAAGAGCAACAACTTTACGGCTAGAACAGGATTCCAACAAAATTCACGGTAAGAATGGGATTTGAACCATTGACCTTTGGATTGCAAGTCCAGTACTCCACTCACTGAGCATTCCAGCCGTTAGTTAGTGGCTTCCGACCTCCCCCCTTCCCTCCCCCCCGGAGGAAAGGAACAGCTACATAAGGATTGCCACCAACTAGGGGCTGGAGAGCTCAGTTGGTACCACACTGGGCTTGTATTCCAGAGGTCTCTGGTTCAAACCCTGGTCTCGCCGTAAAGTTTCTTTTGCCCTTTGTCCACATTAAATTCATGATAGATAAAACAAACTATGTATTTTCTATACTTTGATAAGTCTTATCTGCATGTCATACCTGGACCTTGAAGCTTGTCTTCAAGTCTGGTTCTTCCTCCTCCGTGTAGTGCCAAGGCATCTTTGGGGGGCTCTGCTCTGTGATGACCTGGTGAGGGGCTTTGTAAATCTGCTTTCTCTTCTGCTGTGAACGGACCATGGCCCGCAGTCTGGATTTGAGATCAGTCTTGGCATCGCTGATTACTTCAAACCCTCCTCTGTCCTTGTTGAAAAATAACGGCTCAGGAAATGTCTGCGAAACAGAAAACAAAACAAAAACAAAGATGTTGCAAGTTACACTAAATCTTGAAATTTCTGAATATGCTTCGAAGCGGTGCAATGGATTACTAGTTTAAAAAGAAGAGGTAAACAGGAAAAGAATGTAAGATGCTCAGATAATCTAAGAATTGTTGTCACATCTCATAGATCATTTCATATCATGTTGGTCTTTGTTGACTGATTGTTTTTTGTGACCTTATCAATGAGCTTAGTTAATAACCATCAGGTTAATTACCGTTTTCTAAGGCTCAAGCACTAATGCAGTATTCATTTCAATCTTAACGTCTAATCCAGCAGGTTTCTCAAAAATATTAAGTAGAGCTAGAAATGGACCAATTTAATGACAGAAAATTCCTGAAGATTCTGCAGTAATTTACTCTCCATGTGATCCAGAGCTAATACACTTATCAATTTAGCCTCATTGATCTGCAAAGGAGGCCATTTTGTTAAATGGGGGGAGGGAGGTAGGAGGAGGGACATGGGGAGAAGAGAAGACACTGGATGCTGCCCGACAAAGGAATCACACATACATTAAGGATCGGCCAAAGTGGCCAAACTGTCCAAAACCTGAAGGTGGTGGGGAATAGTCACCTTCCCATGGAAACACATGTGCATTGCGAGAGGCTAAATATCGAAGAATTAGAACAGCTTTAAATGAAGGAAAGAGCTTGCAGCAACTGTTAATTAGTCATTTATGACAAGTAAAATATGATTGAAAAGAATATAAGACACCTTTGCTGATGACATATGTAGATGCAATCTGATGGTACTTACCGGCAATTGCAGAAATGTATTAAAATAGTCAATAAATAAATCATCTGTAGCCAAAAAGTCCTCCTGGAAGGAGAAAGAGAGACAAGGTTTATTTTTTCATCAATTAAACTGCCCAAGTCATAAGACAATATTTTGCTCTCAGAGAAGACAGTATGAATGCTTGGAATGCTTGAAATTTCATTTTGTTAATACCATAGCTATTTACAATATTAACAATATCAATAGGTCTGTCTTTGAGACCCCTGTCCTGAATTTGTGTAAAACTTGGACTGGTTTGATCAGTCATACAATTTCTTCATTCTTTCAAATCCCTCCCCTTCCCCTCCCCTGACCCAACCCATGCCCCACCCTCCTCATTCCTCTTGCACACATACAGACAGGCACTTAAGTTCTAGCCGTTACTACAGTATATAAATTAACAATTCTGGGAGAAATGAAACATGAAAAAGAGACAAATTCATCTCAAGTGATGGCCGTGAGGTTCTTACCAGGTCATCAAGAGTAACTTCTGGGGGAACTGACAAAGAAAACAAGAAAGTAACGAATTTAGATTATTTCTACAGCTCTTCATATGCTATTTCATGATGCAAGTAATTAACAAAGCACTTAAAGCAGGTGTGCCACCATCATTTTGTTATGGTGAGGGGTGTGGGGGTGCTGGGGTGCGGGATGTGGACTAAGGGGGTGCGAGGTGAGGGCTAAGGGGTGCAGGGGTGAGGGTTAAGGGGGTGAAGGAGGTGGGGTGGTGAGGATTACGACTATTAAGTCGTCTGAGTCACTGAATTTTGTGTCTAAGAGAATTCGTAGACAAGTAATTTAGTGTCCTAACAACATACGAGCTCTGAACAACCAGGGATTTGACCACAAACAACTTTTCTGTATTATTATTATTATATATATCGAAAAAAAATAATTCATTTGGAATGAAAAACACATGCAAAGTGCTGCAGGACTTGTAACTCTGGTTATTTACAGTTTATGGTATTAATACCTGTGGATTCTGCCTTTTACCAGTAGAAACAACAAATGCACCAGCAATTTTTTGTCAGTAGAAATGAAGACCTTAACACATGGTAAGTCGATTAGCAATTGTCAGTCGATGAATAGGTATGATTTCCATACCTAACATTAGCCCTGTATTACTGCTTATTATAAACAATTATTATTAGGCTGCTCTTGAAAAGCCTGTACAGTAACTGATGTGTGTTGTCAATTCAGGAAAATGCAAATGATAAATTGATGTAAACCAGTAGATATTTTGTGCACTGGTATTTTTGTTCAAATAGCAAGTTGCTAAAATGGTGAAATTCTATATCTGTATTACTTCACTAGAATTTTATGTGACTTCCATCTGAAATCTAAATACAGTTATTAAAACATAAAAGCCTTTCTCTAACTTACTCACCTATGGATAATTTTTTCTCCGGCATTTTGACTTCTCCTAATATTTTTTCTTGTATCCCTTAAAGGTTTCCTCTTTATTGCACATCTTGTCTGCAGCTCTGGCGACTCAGCTTCGTCTCATTTCCATCCATGTAAACATCTCACGCTGTGACAAAGAAAGAATCGTGAAGAAGATATTGTATTATCCTTGTCTAATGAAAAGGCCCGTGCACCAAGACCCACAAGATAAGGGCCATGATGTATATATCTTTTTATCATCAATGTAAATTTATATCAGCCCTTGCTAAGTACCATAGTTAGTAGTCCATTGTTAATTGCATACTTCTAGCACTGTGCCGTAAACAGTATAAATTAAAACTCTACCAAATATCAAAACATCACATTAGATCTGTTATTATTATGTCTCATACCTGTATTTCTGCATTCTGCAGGGAGTATCAAATCACTGATTATTCTCTTTCTACAGAATGTCACATGTTGAACACCTCATCATACTTTAAGTTGAGCGTGGCATATTATCCGTAGCTTCATCATGGTACTGCCTATTGTATCTTTTACAACGTTGACACACATCCTACATCAAGTCCTTCTCATCCAGAATATTATTCTGTTTCATGAAAACTATTTTATGTTAGCAACCCAAGGTAGTGTAGACAATGATACAGGGCAGGTCCAAGGTATTTGCACTGTGACGTACGGGACATTTCAGAGACTTAAATGTGTCTAATTAGCCGGCTGTAATTGTTCGAATAGGCAAAACAATTCAAAAAAACTATGAAAATCTGAAACTTCAATAATTCAGCTTTAACATGACACCACATTTAGGGTGCTTCAGTAAAGTTTGAAATTTGGCTTCTAGGGATACAATAGCTTGGACCTGCCCATGATTACCATGTACTTAAGGTACACACAGAGCTGTCAAATTTCACTGAACTTAGTCGTTCACGTCACGCGCTGTCATTTGGGTCTGATCAAGTTCTGAAGGATTTTGAATATCGTGCATTTGGCAACTATTTAGCAGGTTGAAGAGAAGAACAAATGTACGGAAGCTTTGGTAGGTTAAGATTTAATGACCAAATAGTTTATTGGGAAGGAAAAACTAATCAGACATGCTCAGAAGTCTGTTCTAGTCTCATGCACTTTTTGGTACTTTTAGGCTGAAATACTAATTGATGCGTAAACATCACCCAAGCATGAAATTTCAGACATTTTCTTGAAAACCTTTTTCAGACACCATACTGTAGCAACTACTTTGGTCCAACATAGCCACCGTAACTGCTGGCAATTAACTGATACCTTTAACTGATACTTTGAACTGTTTTGTTCTTCACAGCAACTTCTACTGACAGTGACAGAGAAAGCACAGATAGCAGTCGTGGTTCCACAGCAAGTCAACCACTAAGTCCCACAAAGAAGGCAAAGAAGGCAAAGAAAGTGGTTAGTATCAAGACATGTGTATAAGTATCACACAGTTGAGCAGAGTTTCATTTGTACTTAAATTGGGCAAGTTTCAAGTTGGTTTCAAGTAAGAGCCATGTATAAGTAACAGCCCTTTAGGAAACAATTGAGATTGGAAACTACTGTACATAGCAAAATGTTGGGCTATAGTACAGGGACTTAGTAAAGAGATTCTAGTGGCTTAAGTTAATTGCTTTATAGACAATTATAGACTTTATAGACTGGAAAACACAACTAATCGCTGAAATTTGTGATATTATTGTCAAATATAAATAATATGAGGAAGTTTTGCTGCTTTATAATTGATCCAGTAATCACTTGGTTTGCCTATACAGTAGATTATTTGGACATGAATCTGTACAGCAGAAATGCATTTTGAAACCATGTCAATAGTATTTGGGTCTGCTAAGATGGTATGTGTTTGTTAAGAAAAGATGTTTGTACTGAATGCCCTTGCTTGTTCACAACTTATATCAAGAAATGCAGCATGGCTGGAATAATATATATTCAGTATGAAGATACATCAGGTTGTATAGGTCTCCAGAACTGGTTATTTGTTAAAATTGGTGGAAATCAATGGCTATTTGAGGTAAACCGGTGAAGATGTTTACTGTTTGAACAAATCATGTTAATTTTTGGATTCGATGATAATTTGTTTTAATTATGGTGTGTATGTGAGTGCTAATGCGTATGTGTGCTTGTAAATTATACCACATCTCCAGAAGGGAACAGTGCACAAATTACACACTTGGTATACTTACAGTATGTCCCATATTGAGTAGAAGAAACCAATTTTTTCTTGAATATCTAAACAAAGGAATCTCCTACAGATGCATGTGGATGTACAGTATGTTATTGTTAAGAACAAGTGGTTTCATAAAATTCGCACAAGTAAAACTTAACCAATAATTCTATAATGCATCATCTCGAGGCTTACATGCATGAGCCTACGAAAGCAATGAATTTCTTAGACCAGTTCCAATACAATGTGGCAATATAATATAACAATGCATTAGTTTGAGGTTAATCAATGTCTACCATGTGTTTATCACATGAGCAAGGTATAACTCAAGTGATGCACGAAGCCATAGGCTAAGTGCATCCAGCAATAGGGTCATACCCCTGTAAGTGCATTATTCTGCGATAAACGCACGTTAGACCGTTTAATTTAACCCTGTTCATTCATACAAAGCACTAAATAAACATTAATTTTCAACCCAGAATGTTACAAGTCAATAACAATTTTTAAAATAACCCACAATTGTCTTGAAGGATACCCCATTTTTCTTGTACTTTTGTTATACTGTAGTTTAAAGTCTCAAAACAATGTCAATGCCCAATTAAAGTGTGAACCAAAAGATGAGTCATTACTTCTTTGGAAAATTACATTCACTGTTCCTTGGAACGTGCATTTCTTGAATACATTTTGCTAGCACTGTACTCCAGATCAGTAACGGCATGCCTAGTATTAATATATTATACTAATATTAACAGTGTTCTGACATTGGCTACTCTACTGTGGTGTATAACTGTGTTTCATTGGATGAATTCATTGGATTGCTGTCTCATGGCATTTGAACATTGCCTCATATGTTTATTTAAAGCATCCAAGAACTTCTGATACTACAGTATTACAGGTATACATAAGGCCTGTTTTTGTTTCAATGGCTGCTGAAAGCCATTATTTCAGGGCTGTACATTAATGATTGTCGTGTTGCACAGGGCAAGTGTAAATTATGTCGGGCAAGTTCTCTCTTACCTCAACTTGCCCGATTTAGCTAGTGATAGATGTGTAAATATTAACAAAGTATCTACTATGTAACCAAAAACAAAATTCTTGTGAGATCGTTCTTGATTTGTCCTTTGCAAGAATGTTGCGTTGTCTCGACAATCCATTTACTTTTACACAGTAAGTCAATGGGACTTCATCATTGAGTTAACTAGGCGACAAACTGTATGTGACGGAAATCACACACTAACAGCTCATTGACTTTGTCACTTGAAATCAGACTTGCTTTTAAGTCAATTTAAGCTGCAATGCTTATTTTAATTTATATTAATCCGCTGGTGAGTTCATTGTGCATTATCCATAGGTTAATTCACGGTCAGCAGACAACAATGTACCAGTCAGATCTGAGGATTTTTAACAAGTATGAATGAATACTCTTTTAAGTTGTACAGGGCTAAATATATGGCTACAACATTATTGCATGTTTCACACAGTAACTTACCATTAAATTGAAGAAATACTGCATCACATTTTGAACTTGCTCAAGTTCACAGTTAACATTAAGCTAGGCATCACTAAGTAGAGTATGCGGGTTAAATGGATATTTACGCTATCAGCTGCTCACCAAAGCGTCAAGTTCAGTGTAAATTTATTTCAGCAAACATGGCAAATGAAGAAACGATCCCTTCTTATTAGTAGTTGCAACTTCCATTCAAGTACAGCTGCAAAGACAATGACATGCGTGGTATGCATTTCTCAATGTCATTGGCAATACACTTTCTACTTACTACTAATTCCCTGACTGTGAATGCTCGCGTACTCGTACTCCAAGTCCGCGTGCGTTCTGAAGAATAATCCTCCTTTCGGGGGTTTCTTCAATGCCTCTTGCATTCTTAATAAACGTTAGTACGAAACTCACTCGTTCTTAAATGTGAACGCGTCATGTTCTTAATTGATAATCCTCCTCGCAGACTTAATATCAACAATTGCCCTTTGCGTTCTTGAATGTGAACAAGGTCTTTATGAAGACTTTTAACTTGGGCAATGTGTTAATGCCCTGTAGCGAGTTCTTTGCTTGTATAATTTTCTATCGGTGGACATATTTTAGTCAGTCATACTTGGAGCGTCAAGGGGTGAACAAGGTTATGTCATCTCTAATGGTCAAATAGTGCCAATTTCTTAGTGCAATATACCAAATGATTTTGGGGACGGGGTTTGGCAGTAACATGTCTAAACATTTCACAATAAACTAAACACAGCCAGGTGCCATTCATTCATTTAGAACAATTGTCAAGGGGTTGAATTCAGAACTGATATATAAACTCAGTTAGGAAAAGAAAATATCAATGGCCGTATAGACATCTATGTGACTGTATTACAAATGTTAAGACTGTTCTGGACAACAGAAAATTGCATATTGTACAATCCTGATTGAATTGGTTGGTGCCCACAGGTGAGTAATACAATGTCTGCAATTATCAAGGGAGCTGAACTCTTAGATCTTCTGAGACTGACATAATTCTTGGTTAAATTTTTTCTATGTAAGTCCAGTAGTCAAGTGAAAATTGATGTCAAAGTTTTGAGGGCCTGATATTCCAATCCCAGTACAGGATCTTCAAAGAATAGCCAGTTCCTACATTTACCTTCGAAATGCCATTTGTTAACGATTTTTTGTCCAGTTGAAAGTAAAGGGGAGGAATGATGAAGCCTTTGCCCTTCTTCGAGCTGGTGGATTTACAAAAGTTGTACGGATCTTAGATAGTTTGGAAAAAGTTGTAGTAAATACAGTGGAATACTTTTGAATTGGTTGGAGTAGATAAATGTTATTGTCTAGCATAAGAACAAAACTACATGCAAATTGTCAATATTAACAATCCTTCAAACGTTGCATTTTTGGTTTCAAGGAGAATCTGAACCAATGCGGTTGTGATGTGGTTGTGATGCCCAGCTAGAAAACACAATATCTCAAGGTAGAAATTATGGATACATTTCATGCGTGGTATGTAGATGTGTCATATTGAGAGGAAGAACCCTATTGCTTTTGGTGGAGGTCAAAGGTCATATGATGTCACCAGAGGTAAAAACTGAAAACCTTGTAAACACTATATTTTGTTAGGAAGCATGGCTACTTTTCATACTTGGCATGTGGATGCATTATAGTGAGGTTTTGGTGGTCATCTGAGGTCACCAGAGGTGAAACACCTTAAACATGATATCTCATGATAGGATTATGAATACTCTTCGTAATTAGCATATATGCATCATATTGAGGAGAATGGTATAGTTTTTAGTGGAGGTTGAGGGTTATCTGAGGTCACCAGATGTCCAATATTGAAAACCTTGTAAACATGATATCTCAATTTAGGAAGCATGGACACTGTTCATACTTAGTATTGATGCGTTATATTGAATGTAAGAACTGTTTTTGGTGGAGTACAAGGTCATCTGGGTCACCAACGTTCAAACTCTGAAAACCTTTTAAACATATCTCATGGTAGAAATCATGGATCCTTCTCATACATTGTATATGGATTTGCCATATTGAGTAGAAGAAACCTGTTGTTGGTCAAAGGTCACCAGAGGTCAACTCTGAAAACTTTAAACATGCTATGTCAAGGTTTGCAATCATGGATACTTCTCATACTTGGTGTGTGGTTGCATCACATTGAGTACAAGAGTAACAAGACCTTCTACTTTTGGTGGTGTGTATTGCCATATACAGTAGACTGACCTGTGTTTATCATGCAACAGTGTAATTGTACATGTATCAAAATAGTGGTTGAGGACAATTATAAATAAGAGCTATTTCTGGTGAACAAGCAGAAATCTAGTGCAATGAAGTCATCAAGACCTCCATGCACTTTTGCATCCTGGCATCTAACTTAACATTTCAGTGGAAATTAATATATAAATTTACCATGTACAGTACACTAGGTTGTGCTTTTCGAAGTACCATTTTCATGTGGCAACCTAACTCGGATATTAGATATTTTTGACAAAGTTGTAGTACAATACAGTGGAATTTTTTTTGAATTGGAGTAACCAGATTTCATCGCCTAGCTTTAATACTTATTTTACTTATTTAAGCACAGAAATTTTCAGTAGTAACAACCATTGAACTTTGATATCATTTAGTTTCAGTTGAAATTATTGTATTAACCATGTACAGTGTGCTATGTAGGAGTAAAGTGCCATTTCAATGTAACCTTTCAAAATCAAACTGACAAGTTTCTTTTTGGTGATGCAGGGCAACCTAAGAAGAACAGTTTGAATGAAGCTGATTGTTAACCACAAACCTGTTGTATGCAGGTTTGTTGCAATGAAAAGTACAGCATGTGAGGTTCAATGGAATTATGAGAAGTAGTAATAGTGGATTTGTGGCCGTCATTGAAAAACCAACTTCTTTTGCCTTCTTCATCTGCAATATATGGTAGACAGGATAGTTACTTAATTCATTTGTTCCAATTTTTTTTATATATTTTTTATTTTAGCTGGGGCGAGACTCTGGTGGTATTGTAGATGTGCCTCCGCCGGGAGGGGAAAACATCATCATCAGTAATCCCTTTGAGGACAATCCGACAGCAGCTCTGTCGCTGCGGAGCCAGAATACCTTTTCCAGGCAGCTCAACCAGCAAATGATGAACTGTCATTTTAATCCTTACCAAAACTCTTTTCACACCAATATGCCTCCATCGGGATACAACAATTCTATGTACAATAACCATTCAAATTCCACCAATGGTCCAGTTCAGCCGGTCATGTACAGCTCTCCGGGTGGACCAGTGTTTCCTTGTGGGACGTGTCACAAAGAAATTGGTGATGCAGAAGCTATCCACTGCAGAAGTAGTTGTAACTACTGGTTTCATCGAACTTGTGTTGGTCTTGTAGAAACTGCATATCAATTGCTCACTTCAGAACCTTTAGCTGAGTGGGTATGTGATAAGTGTATCCGGGAGAAAAAAATTCCACTTGTGAGAATGCGAACGCCACAGATAGCATCGTAGTATCTCATGTCTTCAACCTGTAGATTTTGATTAAATGTGAACCCCACTAAATACAATCAAATAGCTACCAGAAAAAATTCTTCAAATAAATAATACTCATTTGGCCATTTAATGACTGAAGTCTTACTTTAGATTAGGTTGACAGTGCGTTACATGGATTCATTGTTAGTATTTTGTGGTCCATCCTTGAAGAAGAAAAAGAAGAAGAAAAAACACTGTATATAATGAATTCATCTTGTATTTGGTTAGCACATTTACCAAGCCTGCTGGGGAAAAATTTACAAGACTTGTAATTGTTCAAACTTAGACACCTAAAATTGATTCATTCACCAAATGAAGGCCAATGAGTGAGTGCAAAATCGATTTGAAGCTCAACTATTGATTGCCTGGAAAACACATACCAGAATTAAATCAGCTATTAAGAAACTTATCAAATTGATGGCTTGGCTTAATTATTGAAGTTTGATCAAGCTAAATGTCTTACACTTTATGAGATGTTAGTATTAAAAATACTCAAAAAGCTGCTTTATTGCATGCCTTCTGCAGAAATCTGTAAACATTAGCTATAAGATGTTACCTTTTGCCTAAAATGCACCTGATTTCCAGAATAATTGATAATAATGTAAGAAATAGCAAAAAACAAATTTAACATTCTAAAAGCAAGGGCAAAATTATTCTCTTTTTTTATTTGTGTAGTGCAGTCTCTTCAACATCTGTGTAGTGATGACAAGGTGTCAGCATTGACAACCAACTGCATGAGAAAGTAGTCAATTTTATGTTTTACATTATTGTGGTTTTTGAATTGTTGACGGTGGGTATCCTGAAATAGTTGTGAAAATATGGTAATTCAGTTTCTGTCACCTACAGAATGTGGAATATTAGTAACACCAAAAAGACTATTTCAGAACAGTGCTTATGCAAAGAATAGATGGTAATGGTTGGTAATGATGTTCAAGCAAAGAAATGATTGGCACTTTGCCTCATCAGTTACTGGTCTCAGTGTAACAGACACAAGACTATTACAGCTGGTTTGGATTGACTTCATTCACTTTCTTAATTTAAAAAAAAAACACACAAGTTGAACTGAGGTGTTCAATACTGTTTACTAAAAGGAAAATCATTGCTGGATAAGATAATAAGGCTAGCAAAGTCATTTGGTTAAGGTTTGATCAACCTTGCTGCATTTTGCACTTTATAAGATTATTGTTCTATCAATAGATAATCCATTTACATATGTATGTGAAAAGGAACATACTGTATTATATATTAGCTCAAGTGGTACACTATTCTTATAATGATAATAACATAGATCCTCCCGGTAAGTGTATTCAACTACTTAAAAGCTACACTCATATTCCTTAGTTCTTTTGCCATGGTCCTTTTAGTAAACTGTAATAATGTTTGTAGTTTAGATAAGTAACATTGTACATTAATGTCTGTTGGGAATGTCTTCCAAGGTTTTGAATAAATTGGAAAAATGTGACTTGGTTGTTGCAAGTATGTAGATACCTGCTGTGTAATTAATCTGTACAATGAGGGTCTTCATATGATTTCTATGACTCTAACTTCCTTTGACATTGTGTGTGTCTACTCACAGATGTCTAGAATGAGGTCAACTCTTTGACAGTAAACAACTTTTTTCATTCAGGCACACAGGAATATAGTTGAATTTTCTTTGATAATGCCATGATAATGTTGTTGTTACTGATCTTACTGGTTCAAACACTATCTTATCATCGACTACTTTCCCAAATAATATTTTCATGGCTTTATAAATGGAATGCTCACACAGCCATTATACCCATGAAAAATCATGGAAGTATTTATACTTGGGGTACTTCCATCATTAGAATGTTAACAAGAGGTGTTTGCTTACAAGTATCTACTATGATTCATGTATGAAAGGAGTATGAGTCATGTATGGGAAGTGAAACCATTTGACAAAAACACTCAAAAGTTCTTCACAATACTCCACTGTCGATGTACGCTCATTAAGTCTTGATATGCTGTTGCAATACTTATTGCTGTATTCCTCTTAGATCTGGTATCCACTGCTGCCTTGTATTCTGTGCTTGATGTTCCTATTCAGGCTACTTCATCGAATAATCTGTCTGTTTGGCCATCTCTGACTAGTTTTCAGAGACTTAGTGTAAAACTCAGTACCAAAAAGTTTTGTATGGAGCCTTTTTATCCTTGATGTTGTGAATGTCCCTCAAGTTATCTTCTACAGTTTTCATAACAGGTGCAAAAGTTTTGTTACAAACATCTTCAGCTTTGGTATCATGTGATTGCTCTGGAAAGAGAACATGATATAACAGGTAGATAGGTCGGTCCATAGAGTAAAATGATAAACAAGTTATGGATCATTTCCTTTCTTACTTTTCTTTTCACAAAACAGTTAAACCAGAGAGCTAAATGGTTTAGTGATTCCAATCAACAGTAACACTTTACACAAATATTTGTATGTACTGACAATTATTGACTTCACATGACCCACATATCAACCGCACAGTTCTGAAATGCAAAACTTCGGGACATCTGTTAAATGATATCAAATGATGTTTAACATACAAAGGAAAAATCGGATTCTTGTGTCAAGTTTAACCAAGCTTTACTTTAGCAGTTACTTTGTTCACAAGGTTTTCAGATTTTCACCTCTGTTGAGCTCAAATGACCTTTGACCACCATTTTTGACAGGACTATTGTACTCACCTGAGGACCAAAAATGAACTTCATGCAAGCTTCACTTTGTTAGTTACCATGTTTACAAGTTTTCATATTTTCAACTCTTTTGTACTAACTGCTGGGGATCAACAAAGCAAGTATAAGCATCAATTAGCTTCAATTTGTGAATTGTGTTTAAGACGATGCTTTCAGACCTTGACCTCAAATACAAAGCTTACAGACGTTGACCACCAATTCCAGTAGAGATGTACTCACCAAGGGGATCTACTACCACAGTGTACTTCTTGAGTTTTTTTTGTGTTTACAAGCAAGGCGTGACACTCAAATATGTTGACATGCCAGCACCATTGCATAGGTTCTGTTTGCCCTTGGCAAAGAATCAAAAACATTTCAGAGTATTGGTCAATTAATCTATCAACATGAGGTTTGGAAGACACTATCGTGTTTTGTAACTTTGCTATAAACATGCATCCCAAAAGAGATTTGCATCCTAAAATAGATGGTTTACATTTGAAATATACCTCCAATATGAATTTATTTCCCCCAAAATAGAATAGCTTCCTAAAATGTGGATGTATCCATTCCAAGCAGGGGCGGCGATTTGTTTCAAATATTGGGGGGGACATTTGCTTGGGTGCAGGCGAATTACTATCTAAGCGGAGCGCCACCATTGGCTGGCGCACAGCGTACAAGAAAATTTCTGGTTTTGATAGCCCCCAGATCACCGGAAATGGCACTTCTTGGGCTTGAAAATGACCAACCAGATGTACACT
>JAAAKB020000025.1:176540-187652 GCA_010014835.2 Apostichopus leukothele
ACTATATTTTGTAACACAGACAATGCAAATATATCAATGTTAAAAATAACAGCAAGATTGTCGACCAAGGGTTAAGTTTTCACGTTAAAGTACAGCTTTCCAAAGTTATGGGTGTCAGTTGGGATCGCAATGTGACATCTCTCTTCCCATATTAAAGTGCATTGACACCTAGAAGATATTAGTATCTTCCATAAATATCAAAACAGATGATGTTTAAAGCCTCTACGCAGCCTCTCTCTTACTGCTTAAATGCAAGCCAATCTAATATTAGGACTGGAACTTTAATAACAGTCCAAATTTATAATATTTCAAGCAAAACATTGACAAGGATATTCTTAAAGGGATAAAAACATGATGGACATCACAAACCACAAACTGTTTCCAACAAGATATTGAAATGTGGTTTTCATACAGCAACTTGAATGTTAGGTTTTCTTTCTTTTTTCCCCCTTTAAGAACAAAATCATCTGTCACCAGAATATACCTTAAATCTTTTAATTAATAAAAACATGCTCACCTGCTCCTCGGGCTGATTTTGAGAAAAACAAGAGAGAAGAAAAAAGAATAGAAAAAAACAAAAACAAGAAGTTACAATCAATAACAAAGAGACAAAAAAAAGGAGATGAATAGGTTTCATTATAAGACCACATTGTGGAGACATCCTTATACAGACTGCACTCGAAGAGTTTTTCACTTGCAAATTAGTTTATCAGTCTTTAGATTAGATTACTGAAAACAAACAATTTCATTTAAAATGAAGTACTCTAACAGTTTGTGTTTTCCAAATTGCATTTAGAATGTGATTAATACTGATAGGGAAAAAAGTGTCATATTTATGAAATTATAAGGACTGAATGAAATCATCACTAATAATCTCAAAGTATTAAATTTGGTAAAAGATTGATCAAAGAGATCTAGATAGAAGATCATTTGATAGAAGATCTAGAAGATTGGCTTATTCTGATCAATGACAGTGTTACTATGCACTATACATTCTTATGTTTTGTAATCATGTTAGAAAATCGGTGACCACATGCAAACACACGCTTTACAGGAGGTGCACCAGATGAGCACAACACGTTTTATCCCTGTGCCTGAATGCGGCCCACCCTGCACCTCCTATGGGCATTAACATGAGGTGCAATGCTCAGCCTCTGTGCCTGAATGCGGGCCACCCTGCACCTCCCATGGACATTAACGTGAGGTGCAATGCTTAGCCTCTGCACCTGAATGCGGGCTGCCCTGCACGTCCCATGGACATTAACCTGAGGTGCAATGCTCAGCCTCTGTGCCTGGATGCTGGCTATCCTGTACGTCCCATGGACATTAACATGAGGTGCAATGCTTAGCCTCTGTGCCTGAATGCGGGCCGCCCTGCACGTCCCATGGACATTAACATGAGGTACAATGCTTAGCCTCTGTGCCTGAATGCTGGCTATCCTGTACGTCCTGTGGACATTAACATGAGGTACAATGCTTAGCCTCTGTGCCTGAATGCTGGCTATCCTGTACGTCCCATGGACATTACCATGAAGCGCAATGCTCAGCCTCTGTGCCTGTATGCGGGCCACCCTGCACGTCCCATGGACATTAACATGAGGTACAATGCTCAGCCTCTGTGCCTGTAAGCTGGCGATCCTGTGCATCCCACAGGGGTTAACAGGAGGTGCAATATATACATGAGTGCATCGCTTGATCTCTGTGCTCGTATGCAGACCATCACGTGCTTTCCACAGACCAGATATAAACTTGAGGAATTACTCACCAGACTGGGCTGATCCTTTGGACTGGGACTGACTGGAGAACCCCTTGGTGAAGTCCCCAGCTTCATCGTATCCTGTGTAAATTCAAACAAGACTTGAGGATTAGACATCACACATGACTGCTACTGAAACAGGATCAATACAGCATTATCGACAAATCATGGATGAGCTTAAAAGAAAATGATATTTTTAACAGAGCTGACTTGTTATATGGTTGGTCTATGATGATCGCTAAGAAGTTCATACCTTTCCAGACTACCAACTCTATCCCTACATTGCTTGAGGGTCAGTCCATTCATTTACTTACAGTGTGTGGCAGGCAGTCAGATCTTCATTTTTAGCATGATGAATCTTTTCGTGATTCAACTGTACGGACAACATCAAAACGTACTTCACAACCAGCAGAAAGACTTTACAAATTCATCCCTGTTGGTTGTTACTGACTTGAAGACTTGCAAAACAAATTTCAACAAAGCACATGGACAACAAGCCTTTGTTTTAGCAAATATGCAACTGGGTACACCAATGGGCAATCCAACACCCAATTCCTCAGTACGGTAAACAAGATTAAAAGTCAATCAGAAGCTTGGAGAAGGGCATGATCACCTGATGGCCAATTTTCTTTTTGTTTTGTTTTGTCATGACTAATTGAAGGTTACTCTAGCAAAAGTTGTTTGCTCACGGGACAGTTCTAATTATCATTATTTATTAAATAAATACGTTTTGAACGAAACAACAGACTGAACTACTCCCAGTTCCATCCATTCCAACCAAACCTTTTGTAATAGAATATAATTCTGTTTTTAAGATTGCCAGGTGTAGACATCAAAATGCTGCATTTCGTAGACATTTTTGTTGGTTTCCTAATAGATGCTAAGGTCTTCCATTACCCAAGTACTTGTTACGGTTAACACTTTTAGCCATACTTCACAGATTCCTTACAAAAGAAAGGTGTGATATCTTGCTAAGTTTTTTTCTACTTATGCTTACTGGCAATTTTGTACTACATGAACACTAAGTGAATTGCATAACTTGGTTCAATATATTTTCCTTTATGCTAGTGTTTGCATTCCTGCTTATCCCTAGAGACCATTTGCATTCAAAATTTCAACCCATGACTTTGCCTAGTAACTTCACATAGAAGGTTCTGTTACTGTACAAATATCAAGTACAGTACATATTCCTGACACTGGTGATTTTTGTCTGAGAAAAGCACAAAATTAAAACCCTTTGGTGCTACCTACTGTTTTATAACATTCTCTGTTGTACTTTCATTTTTCTCCCTTTCCATTGAGGAAGGATTAGGAGGTGCAGGGGAGGGGGGGGGGGAGTTGTTGACCAGAAGCATCTCAATCACAGAGGGCAACTATGACAATTTGATTGGTTCTCCTTTTTATGGTAGTTTTTCTGCTGGTACTTTTAGCTTAATTTGATATTTTCAGTAACTATTACCACTGCATGAAGTGACTTTTGTTATTATCATTGCTAAAGTGGCAGAGAATATTCTTGTTATATCCTATCTGCCCTGTATAACGAAACTGACACTCTCATCTATGGAGCAAAGAATACTTGCTGGACATAAGAAAGCTAGAGAAGTAGGCGATGGTAATTGAGGGATGTTATGGCAAAGATAATGTTTTATGGTCAATTACAGTGTGTGTGTGTGTTGAAGTTAGTGCTACATTTTTCAGTAGTTCATGGAAAGTGGAATAAACAATGTATGTGTTCACATCATGAAGGATCTTTGTCACTGTTTGCATGACTACAGAACCTACTTAGGTTCTTCATACAAACTTCATACAAACTTCATACAAAACTGCATGCATCGCTTGCATTTAAGTAAAATCTGTTTTGTCAGCAAGGGCAGGAAATTCTCCTCCTTATCATCCGAGAATGATGAGGAGAAGTAAACAAGAGCGATTAGACATCAGCAAAGACTAGGAAAGATTCAGACTACTAAGCAAGAAATAGCAGCCAGTTGGGAAAATGTCCCAATGCTATTAGCA
This sequence comes from Apostichopus leukothele, assembly GCA_010014835.2. Lineage (NCBI taxonomy): Eukaryota > Metazoa > Echinodermata > Holothuroidea > Aspidochirotida > Stichopodidae > Apostichopus > Apostichopus leukothele. Next base: position 180,310 of record JAAAKB020000025.1, read on the forward strand.
TCTATACTGTCCTTCCATACCATGCTTCGAAACACTCGCAATGACAGTACAAACAGTTCCTGAACGTTATCTGACAGAACCGTGACATTCATACTGCTCGTACTGTCTGTAAGGGGGGCTTTGAAGCGGGATATGAAAGTACAGTATAGTAAAACAAATCAGTCTCAACTGAGTGCAACAGAGTTGGAATCTTGTTAATATAATAGCAGAATGAAAAAGAACAATTCCACATGAGGGTTTAAACAATGAGTTATTAATAACAATTGAAGCTAAGACAAAGAGGCAAAATGAACACAGCAAGAAGCATCAGCAGGAAAGCAAACAAATAAAAGGCGCCAATTGTCCCAAGTTACCAGTCAACGCTGTGGGAAGAAATACGTCAGTCGCCTCAGTTGCAAACACAAGCGACAGGTTTGGAAAGTGAGATGGTGGTATACGGATAAAATGTTGGGTATGAAGGAATAGCATACACTGAAAGCTGCATAGGTTTATTTAATTAAGACAACCTTAAATTGAGGTGGAATTAGAGCATGTAGAAAGAGCTGTTATCTTTAGGAGAGTTACATTTTAAGTGCAATGCATTTGATATATGACAATGACAGGCTGCAAGCTTTCCCAGTTTGTGTGTGCTAATGACCAAACAATGACACATGTAGCAAGCCTTCTTTGTGTTATTGAAATGTTCATTAACATGAAAACTGACATTGCATCAACGATGAAGGAACAAAGCAAGAACAAGATTTCTATTTTAGCAGAGAAAAAAAATAAAATATGCCAAAGAAAACAAAAATGTAACATTTTGTAGCAGTGGACACTAATCATGAAGTTGACATAATTTACAAGTTTGGTAAGTATTTTGAAGCAAACTTTTGCAATACAGACAATTGGGTACAATTTGAAGAACTTGCAACTATTTTGCCAATTGACAATGACACAAATTTGTTCTTTTATCTTTTTTTTCCCCCCTCTCTTCTATCGAGATTCTTCCCGAGCAACATTTACTCTAAAGATCACTTCTTGAGGAGGCATCTTTTGGACAGATGCATATTCCACCTTGTCTGTACTAACATGATGGCTTAGTCTGGCATGAACGCCAAGTGTGTGGAATTTACCTTGCAATGTCCCGAAAGCACCTGGAGGGTTGGGCTGAGGGCCCGGGTGACCAAAGGGCTGGTAACCTGAGACACGCTTCATAGCTGAAAGGCCAGACATAGGGAATTAGTAAGAGGAACAGAAGCTAAGACCAAAAAGAGTGGGTTAGTTAGAACACATCAAATCATGACAAAGAGACAAGTAACTAGAAGGAGCTGATAGCTATTGAAGGATACACTAATACTACAGGGTATGGTGACGACGGGAGCCACAGTGCAGCTGAGATAAATGAGACGAGGGTACAAAAACTACTTTCTCTGCTTCTCCCGGGTGCAGAACCCTACCATTAGCCATTCTTGCCTTCTTCATTGCATATAATGACACACCCAGATTGATATCTGCTCTGTTTAACAATGTAAGAATTACTGACGAAATATTTGACATAAAAACAAACTGAAGTTTGAAAACTTGGCAGAATCCATTTCTGACTCCATGAAGAGTGTTACACGTCTAAGGTTTGGATCGCAAAATCATTAAAGGAAGAGAGTACTTGATAATGTTTAGACTTGACTGATGGGTGTAAACAAGATACCAATGGGTGTAAACAAGGATACAAACAACAGTTTGGATGATTTATCAATCAATTTCAAGGATTGGCACAGTTAGAGAAACTACTGCAAACTTGTTGGTTTATGTTCTCTCTAAATGTGACACGATGCTGCTGCTGCTGCTTACTGGTGGTCCCTTAGCTAAACAAATCCTTGAAATAGGAAACTACAAACTGTACAAATCAATGTGGATCTGTCTGTTAACGAGAACGAATTTTAAAACAAAAGGAACAATAAAAATTTAAAAAAGAGGACTTAAACAAGCTATACAGAGATGAACGTTTTATGATTGAAACAGAGGTTCTTTCAGCTTGGTACTTTCTGACCATTTCAAGAAAGGAACACAGCTTTGAACAAAATAGGACTTCAATTCGAAACAAAATAAAGATATCTGCCCGGTGATTTTATACAAATGAATAAGTTTAGGAAGAATGTAAAGATTTATTCCTTTTCTTGCCAGGACTAGCCACACCCAAGGCAGTTCTCCACAGTCATAATAATAACCACTTTTAGAAGAAGGATTATGTTTATTAGGCAGTGAATAGGTACTTCGGTTAATTTTTTTTTTTTTGAGAGTCCTGGATGGCAACAAAAATTCTGCATTTGAAGAACTTGAATAAATTCACAAATACTGTTAGCATTTAAAAATAACCCATTCCACAGAAGAATGCCATCCTCAACAAAAATATTTGGAAATGCTTTCTCTTTATCTTCTATCATTCTTATCTTGACCATACTGCCCACTCCTTGTCAAGAAAAGACATACAAAGTTTTGTATTGACTTGATCTTATCAAGGACTCTATTTAATCAAAATAAGAGTTCCTGGCCACTCTTTCCCACTCGGTATGGAAAGTGTATTACAACAATACTTCCTCATCAATCGACAAAATGGGGATCAATTAAAAGCAATATTTTGTAAATGGGGGGAAATTTGCACCACTCTGACCAGTCGTAGAACATTTTACTCATATAATAAGCAAGTTCCCAGAGAGCATCTGCACATGCCTTGGTCATGTCTCTGACCTTTCTGTACAGCTCAATCGATAACCATTCACAGTAATGTTATACCACCGCACAATATTCACAGTATTGTAAGTCAAGGAGGATTTTTTTTTTACTCCTCAGTTGTTCCTACTTGGACTCCGACACATTTCCATGTAGGTTTTGGAAAAGAAGAAATGTATTTATACAATCCTCCTGCCCCAGGTTACCTGTTCACTTTAGTATAACAACTGTGTATTTTGCATAACTTTTAACTGTCGATTGTATGTAGTATGTAGATTGCACAAGCACTATTGTGTGCTCTACCATGCCTACTCTGTCAATAGCACATGACAGTTAAAAGACTGATTTGATAAGCCAACCTTTCACAGTCATATATCATCTATTGACAGATTTTCCTACATAACTTTCCAATTTTGGAGTGCTGAGATGTATACCTTAATAACTAAACTTGATGTGTCTGACTGTGATAGATTTTACAGCCATATGTGCTCCCTAACACATTACCGTTCATACATCACTGTATGGAGTGTAGGTTCACGTAATTGCCTATGACCCAGAGGTTCGTACTGTTGCCGATTGACCTTTTGACCTATTGCACAATACTCCTCTGTGTTGTAACACTGAGCTAGCTTATTGGAAACCTCTCAATGTAACTAGCAGAAACTATGGTGTTACAGTCATCTGACTAACTCCAAATTAGAGAGTTAATACTGGTTTAAGCTAACCCAGTACATTTTTTTTTGTCTCACAAAGTAAGAAGAATCACATTCTGTTTAGTGAGTAAACAACCCTCAGGTTTATGCCAGAACTGAATGGTACCTGGTGAAAACTTTTCGATTTCATATCAAGCTAAATAAGACTAGTTTAACACAAAAATGCAGCTCAAATATACCAGACAATTGAAGAAGAAAAAACAAGAAGAAGAAAGCAACAACCCACCACACATGGATATGTTGATTCGAGGGAATGCCTTACTTGGCACAGGCATGGGGAGTGTATGAGAGGGGGGATGCCTTCCTTAAGCATGATACATGGAAGTGGGTATGTGTTGGGAAACGAAAGACAAAGAGGGATAAAACAAAGTACCTGTATTTGTCCCATACGTAGCTGGCTGGGCAAAAGCACTTTGTTGATAGACAGAGTGGGGTGTCGAGCCTGCCTGAGTCCTGCTGGGTGGTTGGCCTAAACACAGAAAACAAATACTTTGGAAACTTAACAAATACTACATGCTATCCAATATTCAATGGTTCTTGCTCTACAGGTATTCAAACATTTTCGCCTGCTGACAACAATCTTCATCATCATCATCAACATCTCTGCGACTCTCTTGTGGCAGATGTCTCAGCCAGGGGAGGGGTGTTAAGGTCAATTGGGACAAGGTATCCCCTCCCACTGGGAAATCTTTATATTATTTCAAGGGGCGGGGTGATTAGCTGAAAAAAATGTTGTAGTTTTCAACTTTCGAAGTTAATTTATGTTAAAGATTTTACCTCAAATATCAGCAATTAATTTTAATTCCGAATTTTTGGCAACCTTTGAAAACCCCTCCAAAAGGCTTTTGTAGTTGTACACCAACTATTGCCTCACTTCATATGAAGTTACACTGTTTCCCCTCACATTCCCCACTCCCATCCTGCCATCACCCCTTACCCTTTTGACATCCTCCCCTTCCCACTCCTGCCATCACCCCTTTCACTTCCTGCCATCACCCCTCACCCACCTGCCATCTATCCCAAGCTCTTTTCCTCAAGTCTACAACGCACATACATTAACATCAGAAATTAATTTAAATACTACTGTCACCACCAGACACAGGCTTCAACAACACGTTTCAATCAGAGAAACTGAGTTCTTCATATGATCTCAGAAGAACGAAAGTCATAGAATTGATCTCATCATATTTTAACAGGTGTGAATTTAAACTCACAAGCTGATCCTTATATGGTAATTACAGTGCAACATTTTATTATTCCTTTTCTAAGCACCAAGATTTCTCTCTGTGATGAAAACCAAGGCTCTTTACCGACAATATCTCAGATGATGTATTTCAGTAACTTCCACCTTGGGCAGACTTGTTGTTAATGGGCAAAAAACAAACGATGCATGTTCTATTTATTTTACAAGCATGAAGGGGAAAAAAACCCTTTTCATAGAAAGAAGCATCATACTCCAATCAGCTTAGAAGAACCACTTCAGCATTTCTTCAGTATTACCTTTACTGTGAGGCACAAAGTGTTCATTGTAAAAGCAGCCGTTTGCAAACGGTTCACTTTATCCTGTCAATTTTAACCTCCAGAAAGAGTGTGACTCCTATTAAAACAGATCAAACTGTTCAACACTGCTAAAATATTTAACAAAACAAATCAGTTAATGGAGAAAAGAATGACTCCACTTGATTCTAAACTGTTCATCAAAAGATACACACATCAAAAACAAAAGTACATTTGGACTCAGGAAAAGACTAAAAATTTGGGTTTTCTGATGTTTCCTCATCATTATTTGAAATACAAATCAACTAGAAATGTCAACAAACTTGCACCGTATTCAGATTTTCAGTACCAGATTGTATGGAAACTTGAGGTGGGAAAAAAATAAAACCTTCTCTTTCCAGGGATTACAACATTGAGTAATAAATATCAAACTCACATATGCATTGACTGGAAGTAAACCATGCCCACCCATAATCAAGTGATGGTTGACAAAAGGCATTCCTGGAGGCAAGTTAGGTGGTACCTTATCTGGAGAGAGAAAGACAAGTGTAGACCTCAGCCATGACAAAGTCAAACAAAAGTTGTATGTTTCAAAGACAGTATGTTGTGACAGTCACTAAATTGAGGTTGTGATTGATAAGATCACAATAACAGCATTACTCTGAATACAGCTCGAACATTATACAAGAGTTGCCATAATGATTTCTTCTTTCATCTCAACTGAAAATACTATGTTCGTCAGTCAAAACAATGTAGTGAAAAAGACCTGCAAACCAATCCCAATTTGCAGGCATTTTCATTCAATTTGAATGAAGCACAACATCTCATTCTCAATAACCTATTACAAGCAGTGGATAAATATCTATTGAAAAATGATGGAACCATTAGCTCAGTTTTCAAAAATGATATACGCAGGATTGTTCGTAAAGGCAAAATAACAGTCTGAAATTTCCTGGAAGGAAGATGTCCAATTAGAATAAGATGCGTTCAGAATCACAGCATTATGTACAGCTTCAAATGTTTACTCCCAAAAGTAATTTCTTTTTGTCCCAACTGATAATATTGTGACCTGTAAAACATTTTCATTATTTCCACGCATTTTCATTGCCACATTTCTTCCATTACAAGCAATGGATAAATATCTGTTGCAAAACGATGAATCCTTTAGCTCAGTTTTAAGGAATGATATACACAGGATTTTGCATTTTTTTGTGCATGTGCACGATGTCCAATCAGAGATCAAATCCTCTTCACGTTAACTTCAGAAGAACGAAAGTCAAGATTTATTCTCATCATACTGGCTCTCCACCGACCACACACATTCATGAATCAGCAAAAGAATGATTCCTTCTACCTCAATTTGTGACTGGAGAATCATCAGGATTTAAAGACACAACTCTTTGTCTACACAGTAGTTACATAAAACGGAACACCAAGCTGAATTTCATGTTTATCTTTTCTTTAAAACAAAGGTTAAATTATCTTAACAAAGAGAATTGTAAATAATTTTACGATTTATGTTTTAACAGTTTCTTTTGGGCTTTGAATGTGATATATGATACCACTGTAGAAGTCATGGCTGCAAAGTTGACAAGTCTACCTCATCAGCACTAATAAATTAGGTGTAAAAAAAGAACCGAAGATGACTGAAATTTTGACCGCCTAAAACATTTGCATATACGTTACTTTACCTGCACTCTTGTTATTAGCATATTGCAAACATCATTTCACTTCGTAGGGTCCACATTGGATTCTAAACTGTCTTTATATGAGAAACTATATCTACACTTGTAATATTGTTTACAAGATTGTAAGACCACATTTTATATCGTCTACATCTGTAAGCTGAAACAAGTCTGTAAGGTAACCCATCAGTCCTTGTTTATTTCTTAGGTGGAAAAAGAACTGGATATTACTGAACTGTGACCAACTGCAACTTTTGCATATATGTAAATTTACTTGCCTCCATGTATTTAAAATATCGCAAACATCATTTCACTAAGGAGGGTCAAAATTTGATTCTAAAATATCTTTATAAGGTAAAAGATAGTAAGACCAAATTGACATGGTCTGTAGTTAACTGACTCCTTTCTATAGCTTTCAATTTAACCAATTTCCAACAAAGGTCCCATACTCAAGATTTCTTTATTCAAAATGTTTTCAAACTTACTTGACGGTTTGATTCCACTTGAGGATATAGAACCGGACACTGACATAGACGTACTGAGAGCGGAGCCTATGTTTGTGGTAGATGGGAACCCTAGAGGGGTCGATGAGGTGGACGCTGACGAGAGAGTCGTTGCACTAGCTGAAATGGATGAGGTGGACGTTGTCGAGACACTTGCGCTGCCATTCACTGAAGAAGGCCCTGAATCCAGGCCATGCTGAAAAGGAATCAGTCAAGTTCAATAGGACTTGCATGGGAAT
>JAAAKB020000025.1:192493-202656 GCA_010014835.2 Apostichopus leukothele
ATGTACACTGTAGGAGAGATGTGTAGGTTTGGTGAATAGAACACCAATATGTACACTGTAGGAGAGATGTGTAGGTTGGGAAACCGACCATCAACATTGTCGAAGATGACAATGTATCACTTTACAGATTTGGGGGGCATTTAGTTAGATTGCGATCTAATTTGATGTAAACAACTAGTCATCTGCAAGACAACCTCCACACCTCATTGTGGTCGGCTGAACAGAATCTTAGTAGTCTCAGATGACCAGACTACTGTTGACAAATTTTCTGTGCTAGTAGTTCAATGGGCAAATATGATCTCATGAAGTCACTCAATTACAGAAACAATATACTCGACATAAATCAGTGATAAACCAACTGGTACATCTACTTGAATGAAACAACACCAAAATTCAATTTGTTCAAATCAAATCGATTTTTAAACCAAGATGTCAAAATCAATGCAACAATTCTCTGACAACATTTCTGAGTAGTCTCCAAGCTGGATGCAAGGGTACCTTACCGAGACAAATGTTACATTACCAACCTGACGAATTTTTTGTTTACCCTGTCAGGTCTGTTGTACAACACAAGAGTGTGCTACCTCCATTGCATCTGACAGAAAGTTTTTCAGTCACTTTTCTGAGAGCCACATTGACCTCCCATCTTTTCTAACCCACCACAACCTCTACTTCTACCCCAGACTTTCTCTCTTCCTGTTCCCAAGCAGTGCGTATTCGACTGAGAAGCCATCTTACTTTTTGACTTGGAACGTTTTGGCCGTGTCCGTAGGCTGCTCGTACTGATTGGTCCATGGAACTAGCTGGCACAGAGGATGGAATGCTGTTTGACATCCGTGAGCTCCCAATGCCAGTTGAATAGGCTGAATCTGTGACCTTTGCATTATACGATGACATGTGACTTGCACTTGACTTGGTATCGTTCACACTGTAAAGAGAGAAAAAAAAGAGGTTCCCACTTTCATCATATACTGATCATCAAACCCACCTAACAACTCAAAGGCTTTAAAACTGCTACATTTACACACTATCCAGTTGTGATTCCAGATTAACTCAGTTATCAATATAAAATGACAACTTCAGAATAGACTTCGATCAACTACATGCTTGAAATGTCGTAATATATAGCCGTGCTTGCGCTAGGGTCAATCCTTCACCCTGTGGGCGGATCCCAAATTGGGGATTATTTGTAGGATTTGTAGGGATTTTATCCACTCTGCATGTAGGTGTGCGGGCCTCAATTTTAAAATATGGTCTGTATAGTTTGGATCTTACCCATAGAGAATAATATCAATATACCATCATTACATAATTAAGCAACCATGGATGGTAGAGTGATAGCATGTTGTGGATGACGGATCTTCGGGACGAAGCTTGGAACTTACCCTAGTTCAATGTCTTCTGAATGCATCTCAACAGGGCCTCACCAAGTCATATTCCTTAACATATGTGTAGACCGAGGCTGCCAATATTGATGCTATTCATTCAACTTGTACAAAGGCCAAGTTCAATTCACCTTTTTATTTTTTTTGGAAAACCAACTTTCTGTGCAAAAATTGTATGTAAATACCTCTTGAACTTCAGCTGAGCATATGACATGAAGGTAAACCTTAGATGTGTTTGTGAATGATTGAAGTTACCTGAAAGCCCCAGATGATAAGTCTCCCTTTGATGACAGAGAGGACCCTTGGATTACTATCCCATAGTCTGTGATGGCAGGGTCAATATTGATATCCATTGCACCGAACTGGACGTCCAAAGGACCAAGGCCTCTTGCTGATAAAGGCATCTCCACTGCAGATGGGGGAAACTGAAAAGAACAACGGAACTTGTAACCATCCAACTTCCCATATGACAACTTTAACAGGATTAGTACCTGGTATCGACGATGCATCTTTCTTGCTTGTCTTTCAACATCGTATTTAAACTTGCACTGAATTGGTGCTAGACAATTAATACACACACTGTTAGTACCTCCATAAACATGCTAGACAATTAGCACACACACTGTTAGTACCTACATAAACGTGCTATACAATAAGTACACACACAGTAAGTACCTACATAAACATGCTAGGTATAAAAAGTACACACACTGTTAGTACCTACATAAACGTGCCATACAATAAGTACACACACTGTTAGTACCAACATGAACGTGCTAGCTATACAATAAGTACACACACTGTTAGTACCTACATAACGTGCTAGCTATACAATTAGTACACACACTGTTAGGACTCTACATAAACCTGCTAGACAATTAGTACACACACTGTTAGGACCTACATAAACGTGCTAGCTATACAATAAGTACACACACAGTTAGTACCTACATGAACGTGCTAGCTATACAATAAGTACACACACTGGTAGTACCTTGATAATCCTGATAAACAGTTTCTAATCCATTTTCTATTAGAAATTATATTAAGGTAGAAACCAGACAATGTGAATAAACTCTACAGAAACAGTTAAAGATGTAGCCCCACACTGCCGATTACTCACCTTGCTGTTTCCAGGGGGGAGTTTCTTCCGGGTAGGTTTTTGTTGACCATGGGTCCGAGGTTGTTGCGATGGTTGGCTGTTTGGCATTTGGGGAGCCCTGCTCAGAGATGACTGGACCTGGCCGGTACCAGCACTCATCTATCAAAAACAACAAAATCCAAATGCAAGCAATTACCCGACTATGAATGGCAAATATGGAAAACATCTTTTAGTTTACATCAGTTTATACCCTAAAGCTTATCTTTAGCTTATCTTATCTTAGCTTTCTTATCTTATCTTATCTTAGCTAAGCTTATCTTAGAGTCTTATCTAACGTGACAATATTCAGGTGGGCCAGTATGACTAAATCATTGTTTATTTTGACTCTTGGCAATAATGTGCATAAAAGATGAGACATAAGGGTGCTTCTTGTAATTAAGATGGAAGTCAAAACAACATTTTTTTTGTCAAGTTATTATTATAATATTTAGGCCTGCACTGAGGAACTGACTTCAACATCAATGTAGCTTAAAACAAAGAAATCCAAAGCTTTGGCGTAGTTTAAAAGGTGAATATTCTTGGAAACCACAATAGATAGAATGTAGAAACATCCATAGCACATGATTATTTTCTACTGTCTTGGACTATGTTACATCAAACCCTCAAATTCGGCACAAAGTTATCATTTCCAACATTGGACAGCTGCGTATTAGGACCATTGAGGATGGCTCAACGATGTCAGTTTCTTACCTGCGAAGAGGGCTTGGGTGGTTCTCCAGAGGGGATCGTAGGGGGTGTTTGGTAGGTCTGGAACTGACTAAAGATACTGGTATCTTCTTTGTTGGAGGAGACGGGGAGGGTAGATTGCGAGGCAGAATGCTGTGTGGAATTCCTAAACAGTTCTGCAATGTCGATGCTGCAGGCAAAAACAAAATCAGACATTAGTCTTAACTTTACAACAAATGGGAAAACAATTTAGACAATTATAAAAACTATCAATGTCCATTACATTTTTTGGACCTGTGTGATGGTTTAGGTAAGTCACATCAACTTTGAAAACAATATATATACTTAATAAATTTGATTGTGACATCGATGGGAGCTTTTTCCAGCATTAAACGTCCTTGTAAGCATGCAAGTACTCTGCAAACACAGGACACTGAGACTATGTAACAAAGTTAATGCAATGGATATAAAAGAGTTAACAACCGAGATGGGAATAAAAGGTTCCCATTTTCTAACCATGTAGACTGATTCTTCGATTCAAGGGCATTGAAAACTGAAGCGAAGAAACGCATCAATTGATAGTACAATATTCAGTGAATTACTGCTACAGTCAGTTTATGTTACCAGGGGAACTAGTCAAAACAAAGATTGTCACAACATAATGACTGCAAGACAAATAGATATTAAAAATACAACTAATTTGTATTTCAACTTTGTAGCCGTTTTCTAGAATTGTTCTTTCCTTCCATTTATTATTATTTCATCCCTTTAAACATAAAATTGACAACAATGCAAAAAAAATATATACCATTTTCTTCAATGAAATTGGTAGGAAACAATCATTCTAGCTTTTCATGGTTGTGTCATCATTAGTTGAGATCATATTCAATGCCCTCTCGAGCACCTACTTAAATTCAATTTAGTATTTCTAATTTCTTTATTGATGGAACAGTAAAAGTAATGTCAAACCCTGACACAATACTGCGGTATGTTTAACCTCTACCTCCTTACCTACCCCTTCTGTTCGCCCCCACCCATCCCTCTCTCCTTCCCTAATAGGTGAGGAAGTATACCCATCGTTACCTGCGAGTCATTTCAGGCATTCCTGTGTTCTGCTGGGAAACTGAAGTAGTGTAGATGGAGGTGGACTGGAAGGTGTCACTTCCACCAAAAGTTGCACTTCCCTCTTGGCTACTACGCCCTGGCGCATACGGTGCTGCTGGGGATGTCGTTAGTGGCGGCTCAGACGTCGGTGGCGCTGCGTCGATAGAATTGGCGCCGACCTCATCAGCCGCTGAGGCAGTAAAGACTTGCGAATGGGTCAGCTAGTATGACAAGATAATAAAGGTTTTTTTTTTAACTTCTCTAGAAAATATCACCTGACAGTAAGTAATTGGCAGAACTCCCACATTTTACCCACCATTACACTAACATTGACACTGTCACCAACCATTGACTAAAGATTAAAGAAATGATCAATTTGCCCAATGTGACAAGGACCCCCAAGATGTCAGTGGCCCAATTGAAAATGCCACCATCACTGCAAATGGTGATAAAAGCCCAGAAAGAAGCAAGCAGAGCTAAGATCAACTTTGTACTAAAGATAGTTATTCTCTGCAAGATTAACATATCCTTGTAAAACTTGAAGCATGGGTAGACTTACATCTCCCGTCCACTCTTCGGCTCCCCAATCTTCCTTCCTAGCTGATTGTTCAACGTCATCCCAATCTGTGTTGAAGAATATTCAGAGATTAGCGTCTAGTAACGACACAAAAAAAAATTTCACCTACAGACGGAGCCCCGACGGGTTACCGAGACATAAAGTAGATCAGCCAAAGTTTCAGATACTCAATATCCTGATAAATATATTGCCAAGAAATCGCTAATCCAAATCTCAGAAAACCCCAAAGTTTGCCTTTCCTTTTGCTTTGACAATTTTTACATCTTTGCTGGTTTCCAGCATATTATTAGGTTTCTTCTGTGGAAGATGCTACTTCACATCTGCTTCTTGGGTAACCTCTCATCTTAACCACCATCCCTATTTCTGTACAGTTCTTAATACACTGATAATAACTGCAATATTATACTGACCCCAGAAATCAACCATTGTCAGTTCAGTCTAGTTTCAAACTTAGTACATCTAAAGCAAATACTTTAAAGTAAGTAAGTCAATATTTCACAAGATCCCAATTCAAGAAAATTACACACTTGTACTAAAATTTACAAACTACAGATAAGGAAAGATACAAATAACATCATTAAAGCAATAAACGACAAAATATAAACAACTATGAAACAATTTAAACATGTAGGTAAACCAAAAATTACCCTTACTTTAATTTATCAAAAGCTCTCAAACGTTGGATATGGTAAGTATGAAGCCTCCTGTCCTTCAATATTATGTTTAAAAGTACATCTTTTTGATATCCATAAAAGAAATGAAGTAATGGGTTGAATAAAGGGGCCTAAAGGGTGATGTAATCAAAAGGGTTGATGTAATCATTAACTTTATCCTACAGGAACAGTTCAGAAATATGACATTGCTTAAATGCTAAGATACTGCAAAACAAAACATACAGAAAAATGCAAAGCATTCACTCTCATTCTCTCTCTCTCTAGATCAATCTATCTAAATATTTATCTTAGAACCATATCACTATCAAAATTGAATCACTTACTCTCTTCAGGAGGATTTCTCCACACGTTATCTCCAGAATTGAAGGCATCGTTTTCTACGGGTTTGCTGTTGCTGCAAAAAAGAACAACCAGGATAAGATTTGTTCAATCTCTTCCCGAAGCTACATCACCTAAGACATGATGCAAACCCTTTGAAAGTACTAAGAGAGTCTCGGATAAGCCTAAGACTAGAAATGCTGTTACTAACTTGACTCAAACCACCATTCAGCCTGAGGAAATGTGTAATCACTTCTCATTTACAAGAATAGGTTAGAAGGTTTTCATGTAAGTCGTTAATCACCCGCAAAATGCAAAACAACATCTGTCCAAAGCATATACTCTATATGAACAACAGGTTAAGATAAAATGACAAGTTCTAAATAAGTTCACCCCCCCCCCCCTTTCCACAAAGGAAAATTTGTAAATGGTCCAATGGTTGTGTGACGTCACAGATTCACTTTGCCTCTACATAAACAACCTAAGTGGACCACACATAATGGCCATGTTTAACTCAATCTGAATCCTTCATTAATTTCTCTCTTTAAGATTTGCTCAGTTCTCTAAACTAACGGAATATTCCAATGGCAAACATAACGAATATGACTTGCAAGTTCATCAAACAATCTAACTGCATTGGAGTACACCTTTACTAAATCTACTTCAACAAAGTACCAACATTCTCAAAAGAAAGAAATACTTACTCAGTGAAACTGGAATTTGTAAAGGATCGAGCTCCGCCCCCCCTGCTGCTTCTTGCTGGTCCGTTCATTTCTGAAACAGAAAGCACAGAGAGAACCGTTAAAGTTTCGAGAGATCTTAACAGCTCTGGACAGCAATACCTCCCATTTCAATCAAAGAGGAGATAGAGTTATGAGGATCCATCAGAAAACTAACCTGTTATTCCAACGAAGCAATATTTATAGATTATAATAATATTCAGAAGAAACATTCTGATTGAAAGAATTGTATGCCGGCTTTAATAAGTGGTATTTTCACAAACTTAATATTTCTTAAGTTATTTCTTGGCTGATTGCCCCGAAAGGAACAAATTTATCACCAACGGTGTACATGGACATATTTGAAAATGCTGCTGGTAAACTGCAGCTTCCCTTGGACATCATCAGGCCCATCGCTAGTTATATTCGTTGCCAATCAGCAACGAATGTATGATTGGACTTTCTTTGGACCTCCATTCCCTATGTCATCTTGGCCGGAAGTATAACTACTTTGGTATTCAGCATTAAATCCATTCAAAACTTTATTTATGGTCATGATGTTCGAACACAGAGCGAAAATTTATACATTCTATATTTGTTGAAAGATATATATCGGAAAATTGGATATCAACGGTAAAATGTCCAATTTAGTGAAACACTGTACAAACAACTTTAAGTACAATATTCCTTTTTCACTTTTGTTGCAAGTCTTGAGAAGTGCACCGCCAACGTTTGTGAAAACGACGAGATTTGTGCTTGTAATAAAAAGGGTACAGTATCCTCAATGACATATGAGACTTATTCTTTGAGAAAAGCTACTAAAATTTCTAAAAAATCATTGACAAAAAGCAAAATGATTTGATTGTACCCTTTAAAAAGTCTAAAACTATTACATGCAGAATGAACACAACAACACTCTAATTTAACTTTTTCTAATATCTTGATTGTTAAGTTATGAGTTTCAGTACATTGCCCTAAATCTATGTGCCTGTTCTTAAGGTGCTAGTCTGTCTTCAAACGTGTGATATTGAAATTTTGATTACATATTAAACTGCTCGGAATAGAACTCACCACCGTTCCTTCGTCCCCTGCCTCTGCCGAAGTCTCGATCTCCTCTGTACCTGTCACGACTACCTCCATCGTATTCTCTACCCTTTCCTGTAGGAAAAGAGGTGTACTCAAATACTGTCTGTGCACCATTGAGATCTTAAAGACTTTGGAACAAAAGTGTTTCTGTGTACTTTCATAGCATAAATACAGTTCCAGCCAGCTTACCTCAGTTCCTGGGACCCTTACCCCCTCACCATCAAGTATGATTTTCTAAAAACACTGATAGAAGAACAAGTAATACTCTCCCCTTCCTTGGTTTCCCTCTCCAAGAAAAACTATGTCCTGCAATAGCAGTTACAGAAAATGTTACTTACCTCTCGCCATCCGAGGAGGCAAGGGGCCACGGCCACCTCTTCCCTTTCCTCTGTATCCACCCTCCCTGTCACGGCGCCTATCTGGATCCTGTCCTCTGTCCCTGCTTTCAGAGTCATTATTTTTGTCACGATCACGGCCACCCCTCCCCCGTTCTCTGTCTGGTTTACTCCCACGGGCACTGATGTCTAGGTCCGGGGAGTCCAGCTGAGCCTTGCCAGAACCTCCCTGTTGGCTCCGGAGCTTACTTTTCTTGCTGCTTGTGGTCACCCAACCATCGATCTGTACAAAGACATATATTGTAACAATTTTAAATACAGAATATCACTTGAAACGCTATATATCCTGTGGAAACAAATGTTTGGGTTTGCTTGGGGTTCTTAGTCATCATCAAACAAGATCAATGGAAGAAAACCTCATTGTAGGGCCTAGGTACCACACTTTCAGCCAATTAACACCATTGTTGCAACGAGAAAGAACTAAACTGTGAGACGAGTGGCCGCCATTGCTTTTATCAATACCCGTCTCCACGGACCTCGTCTTACTCTTGGATGCTTCTGGCAGGAGTAATGAGGAGCATTTGAATTCTTTTAAATATGCTTGGTTTGCTGCACTTTGCATTGCATCAGCCATTCCTTGAAACGTTCTTCCTCCCTCTTCCACAAAGGATGAGGAGAATGTCTTTACCAACTTTTAACTTCAGTCACTTTCTGGCAGTCATACTCACGGATTTATTTTCAGTTTCATCCCTCTCTAGGAGCATGTTGATGGCCTGTTCTGTGTCGTAGTTTGCATCGTACAGGACGACCAGAATCTCATCTTCTGTTCTATTTGTCAGCTCTTTTATCTGTTGGACCTGCTCTTTGATTTTTTCGTTATCCATTTCAGTACTGTCTGAATATATCATATTGGCCAGTCGAATCTGTTCTGCTGTAGCCTAACGACCAAAATGAGATAGAAATAATCTTGATCAGATGCACCATGGCTGTTGACAGCTCTTTTAAAGTGGATATCAAGGGTGGTAGCAGGCCTCCACAAGCTTTCTTAAATACTACTTGCCATATGGCGAGCACGACTATCCTTCTACCCACGAAAATAACAAAATTTCACCAGTCATTAATAACACTGTTTTAGTCCATGCCATATTTGTATTTGTGTGTGAAGAAAAAATAATTCTGTGATATCCCCCAAATGGAATAAAATATTTCTCAGCTGTTTGGAAGGGCATTCTTGAAAGTTATCTCTATCACCTTAATAATTATGGTAGGGGTTTTGCCTCTCTTTTAAAAGTATCCCTTCCTTGGTTTCTTACCTTTTTGCCGGCTGGGGGCTCTGCGGGTACAGGAATTGTGGGGGATTTCACATTCTGTGCTTTCTGTTGTGAGCCTTTATCCCTAGGGCCTCCGCCCTTGGTATTACTCTTTGTTGAAACCATTTGTGAACTGTACAGTATATACAAGGTATATACAAATTAAAGCTGAGGAAAAGAGAACAAAAATATATGTGGCATGTTGGCTATATAGAACTCTGCAGTAATCAAGGGTTGAATACTCTCTGAAATATGTGGTCCTTGGTACCACTTGTACATGTTCAAACTAATATTACAGTAAAATGTACAGAAGATAGAGTAATAGTCTGAGGATTAAACAAAATAGGTAACATCTTCGGTAGGATGTTATCTCTGAGCTCCTCAAAGACTGAACTGAGGGGATGCAGGAATTAAAATACTTCTAATGATCTATCAATAAAAATAAAATTGCCATTACTTTGCAGTTTACAGAGTACATGACGAGTCAAAACTTGATCAAGCAAAGAAAAACTGATTGGAAGTCAGTTATACAAGTTGTAAGTAATCTGATCACAACAGCAACCATGATGCAGATAGCCGTTGCTAATGCCATCCAGAGGGACTAGCTAAGTTGCTTTAAATATATAGGCAATGTTTCAAAATCAAACCCTATCAAGGCTAAAATGTCCTAAGACTTTGGAGGTACTGTCTTCAAAAATAAATTGTGGGATTGTTCTTTTTCCCATTTTTTTTTTTATGGGGGGGGGGGGGGGGGGGGGGGAATTGAGACCCAAAGGAATAATAATATTTTCCCCTTTTTAATAAAAAACACCCATGGGACAATGGTA
>JAAAKB020000025.1:272319-284507 GCA_010014835.2 Apostichopus leukothele
ATTTTTTCACACAAAAAAAAAATTAAAACAACCCACTTCATCACTTAAAGGCCGACAACCCCCCCCCCCCCCCCCCACTAAGAAACATAACAAAAGAAAGGTGAGGCTTGTATAGCCCATTAGCCTTATATCACAATTCATGAATGGTACAAACTTGAAAATTGCCAGTTCCTTGGTTGACATTCCTTCAAAAGAGGGAGGTAATGATGATAAGAATGTAAATAGCCAATTACCTGTCATCACCAACAATGATAATTGGATGGGTGGGGTTGAATGCAACATGTGTGAGCTTGGTTTTCTTCTTCTGAACTACAGCTTGTTCACAGATGGCTTCATATTTATTCACATTCAGATCAAAGATGTGAACCTGCAACAAACAAACAAACAAACAAACAAGGAACTGGTTTACACATATGATGTTTTAAAATAAAAAGAGGGGGAGGGCTTGTGTGATATAAAAATGTAGTTCGGAAAATGAGGGAGCTGTTGATCCTTGAATAGAAAACAAAGGTTAATATAGAACGACAAAATGAGCAGCAGATTCGGCCGATGGACTGAGGTATAGATATTCCTGTCTGCTGTTCAGCTAGATAGTTAACAACATTCTCACAAATCGGCATAGTTTCTGGCATTCCATGCTTGGGGCTGTGTCAGATCAGAAGGTATACTCAAAAAACATGATTTTTTTGTTACAATATTTACCTTTCCATCTGCAGTGACAGCAGCAAAGACTGTTGAAGAGTAAGGTGCCCATGCGACATCTCCTACAGAACTGCCCAGGTCGAAGGTGAACATTGGACCATTCCTATTAATGATAAAGGGGGAAAATGTTTACTCCCCAAAATAAAAAGGAAAGCTGCCACATAATAGGTACATCTTTAACACAACTGACAGATACTCCAAGACCATGAAGTTTACTTCAGCATTGTGATTATATCAAATAAATGGTTGTAAAACAAATAAGACTGATATGAAGTAAACAACAGAGTGGTTACAATAGACTGACCTGTAGGGCACAGTCAGAAATGAACTCTTCATACAATGTCAGTATAAATCTCTTTGTTTCAGGTAGCAAAATACACCTCAATGTTACCTGTGGGTAGTTTGGGGTTAATCTAGTTAATCATCAGACAAGGTGGATCCAGGTTTGGTCAGCTGGCAAAGTATACTTCTATGGTAATGAGTTTAATCATTCCAATGAAATTAATGAACCACTAATCCATCAAGCAACAATAAATTATTACCCATAGCTGTTACAGTGAGGTCAAGATTTAAAATGCAATAAAACCATCTTCGATAGGCTTAAATTTAATATAACCCACTAATTAACCCACATCCGAACAGTAAAGATCTCCCAGTAACACAGTGTTCCTCACTGTCTCTGTAATGTGAGAACAGCATGAAAAGGGATCTTAATTCATATCAATAGAAGAGGTGCAGCACAGTGCCGTACGTACGTGAAAGTATGGTCCCAAATCTTGACGGTCCAATCTGCGCTACAAGAGATGAAGATCTTTGGATGGAAGTGGTTCCACATGACCTTGTACACTGCCATATGATGAGCATCAAAGGTATCCAAGAACTGACTGTTGTAGGCTTTAGAGCATTTATGGATTTTGCCCTCCTCCGTACCAACCAGGAATAAATGATCAGTCTGTTTGTGGAAGTCAAAGCAAGTACCACAACCTGAGAAGAAAAAATATATATATATTTTAAACAAAACTTAATTATTTTTGAAATGTTAAAGTCTGCAATTTAATACAGTTTTTTTTTACAAGGATACCTATTAATTGATGTGAAGAGTAGTTTCTAATCTGAAATGCCAGTTTCGTTATCCACTTTAATTTGTTTTTTATCTCATTGTTCTACTAATCTATTAACAATATCAGCTGGCAACTTCAGCTGGAGGGATTGTCAAGAATATTCAAGAGGTGGTTTACTCAAAGCAAGGACATTCTTACCCAAGGGTGCAAGCTGGGTACCATCAGGTCCTTCTTGAGGTACTTCATCTAGAGTCAGCTGGATCACATCGGTGAATGTGAGCTCATTCTGCGGTAAAAGCATTCATAATGTCATACGATACGAATAGGCCCATTAAATAATTGGTGCTCACTCAAATCTATAGCTTCTGTAATCTTTGAGTATTTACAAACATCTGAACTACAACCAGATGCTTTATTTAACCTGTTGATGAAATCCCTCACATAATCCAGAGTTTGATGTGAACAACTTCAAAGATACATGAAATAGTGCCCTTTCCTGGTATCTTGGCAAATTTGCAAAAAGCATTGCATCATCACAGCAAAAAGCATTGCATCATCAGAGCAAAATTAGGAACACATTTCAATCAAGTAAAACATTGGATCACCAAGCAACTTAAAATATATGCAGAAAATTACAAACAGTAAGTCCTACTTAAGAAACATGCCCATAAATCAATTTTTTAAGCACACTGGGGGAGTTTCAAGCATAACAAATGTTATAAAGTAATATAAAGCTTTCTTTTCAGCTCAAAGTTAAAAATTAAAAAAAATTAAAAAAAATTAAAAAAAGGATAACTGGTAGGTTACATATCAAAGGAGGATTGTTGGATCAATTTACACACCAGCTACGAAGAAGTAGAATTTCAGAAATCAGTATAATTCGTTCACAACGACAACTTGTAATCTTCTTGCAAGTTGAAGAAACATTCTGTTTACAAATGAATATCTAGGGTCTTTTCTCTCTTTACGTAAAAGATATTTCAGATGCTACATCTTCATACTAATACTTTTTCCATTTTTTTTAAATTGATAAAGTTAACTGTGGCTTATGTCAGTTAAAGAGAAGCAGCCATGGGTTTTAATGAAGGGTTTACCTTGACTAAAGTCCATGCCACCACCCTGCCATCCGAAGAGACTGAGGTAAAGTTGAGGTTATTGTCCAAGTCATCTTTCTGCCAAGCCACCTTAAACAGAAAATTAAATACCAAAAAAAAAAACTCAATAGAAATCTACCATTTTGTTTTTATTCTTGTTATTTGTCATGCAATCACAATTGACAAATGGAAGGAAGTATAATGTGAAAAGATAGGTATCGTATGCTTTGTTTTCTGCTTCTTGGCTAAAAATAAATATTCATTCCAGACCAAGTCTCCAGGAGTGGAAAGAATTCATTATAAATGATCTTTCCTACCTTTAACGACAAGAGAGTACGGACGTTGGCGGTAAACGGAGATTAAAAAAAGTTTCGGTCAACTTAACATCTCTATTTCAGATTCAAATCAAGATCTGCATTTTGTCCAAAATCTGACAAAGTAAACACAAGTCTAGCATTTCTGAAAATGCATAAGGGTATAACATCATGTATAACTTGACAGCTTTGTAATCATCATCAGAATTACATGATATGAGTTGGTCCATAGATTATTTTCAAAATGGTTGAAAGAAGGAATTCCTATAATCTCATCGTTTATCCAATAGTACTGATTTTCAATGTGAACATATGTATTTACTTTAACAGTCTATTTTACCATATATGCAATATTATTTGGAAAGATGTAGACTGTATTAAATCTTTGTGTGAATTTGCAGGATGCTTTTCTTTTTGTCCATGGGATTGAAGGGGGAGGGGGAGGGGGTGGAAGAGGGGCAGCAGGGGGGAGGGTGTTACCTGCCAGACTGGATCTGTGTGTTTGCCTGTTTTCGCTGTGCTGTGGTAGAGTGGCGCTTGATTATTCAGAGTCACATTGTACACAGCGACGGAACCGTCGTAGAAGCCCACTGCCACGAGATACGGGTGCTCGGGATGAACGTCTACACACATTACACCACTCTCTGTGGGGTAAATGTACTCGGGGTGGGACGGATTCTTCATTGTATAGAAGAGAATCATACCTCTGGTCTGCTTCATGAAGTCATCTGTAAAAATAAATACAGAATTGATCACAATTTACATCTTCTACTTGAGCTACTACCACCACTCTTTGACGAATACTAGCAATGTTTGAAAGGCCTGGATTGGCACAAACAATCACACTAAATCAACAGGTCACATAGCAGAGGGGAGGGGGAGGGGGGGGATTAGTTGTCAAGACAGACAGATGAAACTGAAACAGATTTACTGATCTCAAAACTGATTAAGTTTATACTTACATGAGCCATGTGTAACTGCAAAGAGATCTCTGTACTTTGGATTCCAACAGACAGATGTAACAGCAAGCCTTTTTGCCTTGTCATAGGCAAACTTCCAGAGGGGCAAACATGTCCCTTCATGGTCTCTGTATTCATCTGAGACATCTTCCCAATACTTGAAATCTTTCCAAAACAACAGAAAAAGTTACATTTAAAAGTTTATCAAATTCATACAACATTTAGTACGTTACAGCAACGCATGGAGGTTTTATGTAACAATGCATAAAAAATTCAGGATGTAGAGAGGAGCAAAATTTACAAAATTGTAATTGAATGAAATCAAATTTGAAATGACCAGGACATGATATGTGGAGAAGATATGTTTCAATAAAATAATTAAAATACTCAACAAAGAGAAAAATATCGTGCGATTTAATGGCAGGAAAAAAAATTTCTACCACTCTGGAAATGATCAGGAACCAAACACACTACACACAGCCTGTGTAATTAAACTCACAAAGCTTCCCGAAATGACATTTTTTTTATCTACCAACATCTGGAAACTTTTTTAAAGAAATGAATTCTGTTTGAGAACAACTGTAAATGGTTACCAATTGCTAAGGTCAGTGGATACTTAATCATTCCCCTACCTTGTGCCACATCATCATATGTGTTTTGATTGACCATTCTCTCCACTATTTTAGCCGCAGGAGCGATGCAGGATATGTCATCCGATTGTGTCTCCAACGCTGTCAGTTTCTTCTTCGATTTCTCTTCATCTTTTCTCGTTGTCTGTTTTTTGTTCTCTTTAGCCTTCTCCTGATAAAAGAGTTATTTTACAAAAGATGAGATTGGGTCACTTTAAATATGAACAACAACAACAAGGTATTGTTTAATGGTTGAATCCTATTTCCTCACCTTTGTATGCAGTGATTAACACTGATTATGCCAGGCCATCCTTTTAAATAATAATGTCAATAGTAGAATGTGCTCTTTTATTGTTTACTGGAATAAAGGACCATATGGGACACAGCACACTGTGAGTAATACTATTAGTTTCTTCATAACTGATGCATATTAACATGCTTTTAAATTCCTTTTTGGAACGATAATTCTACAAAATGGACAGAACATGTCTTTCTCATCCATGCAAACTGTCATGATATTTACATGAAGAAACAGTCAAAGTGAATCTCCAAGTTGTCAAAGAGTGTTATGCTTTCATGACAGGGTCTCTCAACAAAATGATTAGTTGGAAGCACTGTCAAAATTTAAGCTCTGTTATGTTTCATATTTGACATCTAATTATTTTGTTGTTTTGTTCCCACCAGTATAATGACAAAAGCACTGATAAGCACAATTTTTTAATTTTTTTTTTTAAAGAAAGAAATCTAAGAAAATCCATGCAAACTTAAATAAGTTAGAAAATTACTCAAACAAAGAAACTTAACCCAAGCGAAAAGGAGACAATACGCAGGCTGAACAATGTATCCAGAAACTAAGAATATCAACTTATAGGTAATTTTTCCCCTAAAACTAATAGCTGCTTCTAATTTAAAGTAAAGTTTAATACTGTACAAAGCATGCTCCAACTGTCTGAATTTTCTTGTGTGGATAACATACAAAATATCACAGCACACAATTAGAAAGAGAAATAAGTTAATAATTGACAAGCAGAATAGGCCGGATCAAAGCATTTTCACACTCCAAGCTCATTTCCATTTACAATGTTAAAAATGCTTCCAAGGACATGAAAGGAAATCAATTGAACAATGTAAAAGACATAATCAACAGAACCATTCTTTTGTGAGCCTAAAGCTACAATTAGCACAGATCAAAAATAAAACAAAAGATCAAACACACACAAACAGTTTGTAATAACCAACAGCACTTATCATCAATTACCAATGCCATGCAAGTTGATCCACACCCAACCTCCTCCTCCCCAAGGGAATAAAACAGCCTGATCATTTGGTTGGAAGATATGCCAATTAATACAAAACCTTGACTAACATTTCCCTTTTTACATCCAAACTGGCTAACTGCCCTAGTATATTTTCATTTTAGTTGTACCCTGGTGACATTTCGACTGTTTATTACAAGCCTTGTAAACATGATAAAGTTGTTAAAGCACCACCACTGTTAGAGTTTCATTGGCAAAGAACCAACACATTTCCCTGTTTAATAACAAACTGATAATAATGCAATAGCCAGAGTACTTGAAAACAGGCATTACATACTCTCTCCAGTTTTGATAAATTCCAAACATAATTCCTTTATAATTCAGAGGGATAGAGAGAGATCATAAGATCCCTCATTCATCTTGTATTACTGTTTTACCACTCTGGTACATGAGTCACAAAATATACCTATTGGCTCTTTTCTTGCAAACACATCAGAAATTACAAATTACTTCAAAAACTTCTGCAAGGAAAACCTTTGACGAACACACATCAAGCACATTAACAAGCAACTAGAGCCAATCGTCAAAGCAGGCAACACATCAAATTTATTAAAGAAAGAAAGAAGCATTTTAAAAAAACACGCGTAAGTTAGAACTTTTAAAACAGCTTTTTCTTTATCTTCCAGCTGCAAGCAGCACATCAAAGTTATTGAAAATAAACACAATCAACCTAGTTAGTAAACAATTAATTAATAGAAAACAAGTACAAACCTCAGCCTGTTAAAAACATGAGGGAAAGACATAGATTGATTAAGAAGTGAAGAAAGTATGAACAATCTGTCCCCGTCCTACATTGTATACAGAGAAAGTATGCACCTGTTACCCATCCATACATGGTACTCGCACCCACCAATACATAGTACTCGCACATTTCTGACTCTAACAGGAATAGAAATAGGACTAGCTAGGTGTATGACACAAGTTTGTAAAAGTATGAAAGTATGCACCTGTTACCCACCAATACATAGTACTTGCACCTGTTACCCACCAATACACAGTACTTGCACATGTTACCCACCAATACATAGTACTTGCACATGTTACCCACCAATGCACAGTACTTGCACATGTTACCCACCAATGCATAGTACTTGCACATGTTACCCACCAATACACAGTACTTGCACATGTTACCCACCAATACATAGTACTTGCACATTCTGACTCTAACAGGAATAGAAATACGACTAGCTAGGTGTATGACACATTCCTTAAAGGCATTAATAGATTGTCTCAACATATTGTACTCAGACCTTTGGGCTTTGATCTCCAACCGGTTATGCCAGAAACTCTTCATTTTTGGTGAGTTTCCAAGTTCCCATGGTAACTACTCTTAAAACTGTTCCTCTTTCTTACTTCAATTCAGTCATTCTTTCGAGCTTGAAATATGTTATATATATGGAATGTTGCTTTTGACTGTAAGGACGTCATTAAAATAAAAGGTTTACACCAACGTAAGAATATTCCCATTTTGCTGCTTTCCGCTAAATGATAACAGCACATGAAATGTAACAGCAATATTCCGTTTCCATTAGGTTTCCATTCCGTTTCCATTCTCTGCTATGTTAAGAATGTAGCATTCTCAGACTATGGTTGACTAGGTTTCATTTCATTGCATTTTTGTTGTTGTTTTTGCTTAAATGATTTGTTTATGTACAGGTTCAATATCTGAAGAAATGGTTACAAATATGCTTATGATATTGATAGGTCCATTAACAAAAAACATAGACTTAATACAAGTTATATTAAAATCTACTAAAACAGACAATATTGTGTATTACTTCATACTAATAAATTCATGATCATAATCAAAATAGCTTGATCCACTTTGGCTTTCTACTAAATTCTTCTTCATCATTTTGGTACAGATCGACAAAATGGACACAAAAGCAACTTTTCCAATACTTTGATGTTACATTACTGTCTTACACAGTATTACATTGTATACATGATTAGAATGTTAAACAGAATAATACATACCTGCTTTTCTAAGTCTTCGATATATGCATCATATATTTCCCACTGGTTAGCGGTTGAAGAGAATGTAGCTCTCGGTGGAGGCTCAGTCTGTGACTCCCTCTCCTAAGGAAAATAGGACAAGACAAATATGAAGAAATGAAACTGATCGTTAGGGTACTACAAAAAAATATTAGAATAAACTACACAGCAGGCGATAAAAATTGTATTACAATAATAAAATGTATGTGTGGATCAAAATATAGAGACTATTAAAGTCCACACAGAGCAAAAAAGTGTTTATCATATACATAATGGCTTAAAACATTACAATCAAAATGAAATTTGTAATTATCAGTAATTTGATTACTGAATGATTTACTTTTTTTTCCTTCAATTTTCATGTTGCTAGTGTAATCACTGGTGATTTCACAGGACTATAATTTGTAAATAATCTGGACAAACATCACATCAAAATTATCAAAAATACTGCAATGTCAAGCATGTACATTGAGATGAACAAACAGTTAATATTGCAGAAAAAATGATAAAGAAGAATGTTTACATCGGTAATATGAGAAAAACAAATTATGAGTTTCATAGTCCATAAGATTCCTCTTAAAATTGAAGCTAAAGTGAGATGGAAGGTATTTTTACAGACTGTATATCTAAAATGGGTCAGCATCACAAGAACTCTTACCCTGTATGGATTATTATAAGTCTGGGAAGCTCTTTCACTGAAATTAAACTGGTTGGTAAGTTTCTGGTCTGACTTGGGTGGTGCAGGGGTACCTTCCTCATCCCTCTTCTCGCCCTCTTGCTCGGCCTTAAAAAAATACAGCAAAAGATATTTATAAGAGCAGATGGAATCAACAGACCATAGGATTCTTCATCCGAAAGCATAGAATGCACACATGTTCAGAAGCCGCTTGAAAATTTGAGATGACAGTACTATCTACAGATTGAGGTTATGAAAATGGGACGTAAGAAATTACTTCAACGATGCCAAAGACGTCAACTCAAGTTTCTTTAATCTTCCTCTTTGTGATACAAATTTTAATTTCTTAATTTAAACTTTCAAGAACGATCAAAGAATTTGGATTGTATAAAGTGCTCTTCCAAAATAATCATCTTTCTACCTGATAAATAATCATTAAACTATAATTATTAAAGTCTTGGCTGTGTAATAAGTAATTTGTGCAGAAAGAGATGTTTCCATCATAAACTAGAGTTTAGTGTGATTCATCTAGTGATTCTACCAGAATTGGATGCTACTTATCTTACTGCTAACACACTACATACACTTCAAGGTTATTCTTTGTATTAGGTATCTACAAGAAAATGTCTAGATATGTATGAAAGGTAGAAAAGTTGGGCATGCATGAATGAACATGAAAAGAATTTCCCAGATAAAACATTCAGGTTTCGTCAGATGTAATCGGAGTCCCTTCGTCAAAGTCAAATCCACAATAGGTTTCAGACTTAATGTTGTACAGCCCAACGTGACTTTATTTCGATAGGGGTGTAACTGTACATATCTATAGTGCAAATCTCACAGCACTTAAATGGACTCGTTGCAATACTGTTAAAATCCAGGCTTAAGTGACAGTCGTGAAGTCTAACATGTCTTTGAATAGGTTCTACTTTAAATCTGCTAAAAGAGTTAGTAGCTCCTTAATTCAAACATCTACAAAGAAAATAATGTAGGAAGTTACATCTTTCATAACTGAATGGCTCAAAATTCAAGACAAACTTTGAATGATCACAGCAAACTATGTATATTCTTAAAAGTGAAAGGAGACATGATTTTCTAACTATTTCACACTGCCACTGCTCACCTCTCCCTCTGTCTTCTCTGCGTGTGTCTTCCATGTTTGAATTAAATTGAGATATTCAAGAAGATAACAACACAAATCGACTGAAATTAATTTATATATCGTTAACCATTAAGCGCAAGTTTGGTTATTAGCCCCAAGCTATAACCCCTGAGAAAAATTTTCAATTTATTAAAACTGCTACTATTAGGTTCACCACTTAAACATGACACTGGCTTAATTTCAACCAACATCATCACTGCAAGTTCAATGTTACACCCTCATAGTCCCCAAGACTTACCGGTTTGGGGATTTATGGGTGACGGCTACTTTACCTGTGTGCAATCTACACATGCACTTTCCCATATACCAAAGAAGAAAGAGAGAAGCTTTGGTAAAATTTTGGTAAAAAAGTAAATAAAAAACATTTAAAAACATTTGTACATAAATTTAATAAATCTTTGACCTTCTTGAAGACTGTCAAAACTCAAGATATGTCCTTACATTTACATTCTACATAAATTGCAATGACTTTTCTCAATCTGTGGTCTGATTGTCACAGACACTTTAAATTCACCAGAGATATAAAATCTCCTTAAAGAGAAGATCGATGTTACCAAAGTACCTCTTCAGTTTTGGCTTCTGCTTCTCCATCTTCCTTCTTCTCTTCACCTGATTCACTCAAGGCTTGCTCACTCAATGCTTGAAAAGGGAGCAAATTGAAAAAGTTAAAACTAGATATTTTTTGCTCCACATTATAATAAAGAGTTTGAAATAACACTTTGACTTCGCACAAAAATATCTCTCTGTGGGCCTCTGTCTCATATGCTTTCACACTAAGTAGGTGATAACTTGACATTAATTATGTCCCTCTGGCACAACTGTCATTCAGCTTTTCACTCCTGAGTTGACCAGGTAATTAAAAGAGATATACTACAATGCAGTGATACTTGTGTTATTGTGGTTACTGTCAAAGTCATCTCAAGTTACTGAATAGTAGGAAGACCAAGTTTTGATATGTTGTGTTGTACATTTCTTTTCTATGGTGTATGTCTGTATTTCTGTGAGTTAAAAAAAAAGAACAGGTGATGTTTATGACTAGAAGAGCAGTATAGTTCTTGAGTGATTCTGTGGCTAGTGGCATGGAGGCAAAAACATGAGTAGATATTTCCTGAATAAACTGTGGGGACAGGGAGACTGAACACATTTTCTACCTGTTTGTTTTTTTTAACAAAATTCCTTAAGACTATAAATATGGTAACAAATGTCAACTTAAGAATATCTTTGTCAAAGTGACAGAAATGTGATTCCTTTTAATTTAAAAGACATCTTCCGTGATACATACGAGAGAAATAAAGTTCACTTTCTAATTTTTTTTAAAGTGCCAATTATATGTTAAGATAAGGATCTCTCAGTAGGCTGCCAGAACTTCTTTTAAATGTGATTATACTCTTCAAGTTGAAAAAAAAATATGAAAGCAGCAGGAAATGTTACTGAAAAGATATATATAGTTGTTTAAACTTGCTCAAGACAGGTAAAAAGGGCTCCCTGTGCCACAGCCAATTTAATGCATATATAACCAGCTCTCATTTTGTGAGTTCTTAACTTCTCAAAGTGTACAAATTATTTTGGAGAGTTATTAGCTAATATATTAAAGTGAGTAAAGCACACAAGTATCATGTGAAGCATGCATAGAATATAATGGGAGGATACAGAATAACAAGTTATGCAACAATACTGTGAACATTATCCAATCATAACATGAAAAGGATTTTTTTTAATCACCTCCAGGTAGACCTAATTAAATTATGCAATGTGAGCAAATTTAGTAAGGCCGAAATGAAAAAAAAAATAGTTAATGTAGATATATTGCAACAGTTATTACAAATCGGAAACAATAGATAAGTCTGAATTAACATGATTGACTTGAGGTCAAAAGTTAAGGAAAAAATATGTTTGAGGTTTTTTTTTTTTTTTTTTAGTGTTTGGGTGTACAATCAAACACACCTTGGTGTCAAATATTACAGATGTGTGGCTTAAAAGAAGACCCCCAACATTTATCACACAGAAATATATCTGAGTAGGTCTTTAGTAATGTACACAAGGTGGAGGGGAAATTTGGCAACACAAGAGTACAAGAGTCATATTTACCAAGTTTACAGGCTAGGGTGACATGTCAGTATTTTATCTAACATCAGTACACTTGATTCCACAACCATTTAATTTCAGGACAGTTGAAAAGACAATATTTGACCCCCAAAGTATGCAGAGGAGGGAAATCTTTGGAGATTAGGTCCTTTGGAGATACCCTTACCCTTGGAATTTTTTTATACATGGTAGACT
>JAAAKB020000025.1:284607-296496 GCA_010014835.2 Apostichopus leukothele
ATCGTCAGTCGGGAGAAATGGTTCAGTCGAGGGGTTTTACTTTCAGCCGGAGAAGAATTGTACCAGTACTATTTATCTTTTCACTAGAGCAGATATTTATATTATAATGTTTTCTTTAATCTGTATTTCTTTCCTTGGCTGCTTTCAAGTTTTACTGTTAAATGGGTTGCTCATCACCGTCACCTCCCAAGTAAATACTAATGATTGGGTTTAGTTGCAACTTCTAAGTAGCCCAAATACACCTATACATACTTGTGCTAAAATGTTTTAATTTTCTTTTCGCGTTCAATGTCCCACCATCAGAATCGCCTTATCTAGCATATCAAATAGCCCCTCATTATGGGCACTCAAATTTATTCTCGAGACGGTCTCGGTGATGGTGGATATGTACAATCTGGTGTAAGAATCAACAATTTTTCTTCCATATTTTCTTCCTTTCACTATGGAAGATGATGAAACTGACAGTGGATATTCTACTAGTGTCACGGAACATTCAAAGGTTTGAGAAACAAGTTTTCTTTTGCTAGTGATTAGAAGTAGATTGGTATAGCAGGTATTTAATTTTCTTACCACATGACCGTGTGTAATATTAATAACAGACGTTTTTCAGCACTGAACCATGCACAACGAACTAAGAGTTGGGTAATCCTATGTAGTACAGTACACAATGAATGTAGTAAGGCATCATTAGTGGTGTTAATACTATCTGTAAGTTTGTTCTCGTTCTTATAACAGGGTTCCATTTGAATAGTGAGTGTATGAACCTTTGATATAATTATATGCTACCCATAGTCTGAGCCTGCCATCTTTTCAATGTTTTTGAGAATACTTTATATTTTAAATTATAGGCATAGACGCTTGTTTTGCTATAGGATTTTACTTTTAAGTGTCTGTGTTTAGTAGGGTTGTTTTTACATGTAGAGTCCTTGATTGGACGTAAACTTTGTTTTTGCAGAAATAAACTGAGCTGTAAATTGCCACATCATCATCCTTTTGTGCTTTATTGCATAATACCCCACAACTCTTGATACTCATAGATTATGACCAGAAGTCCCTATATAGAAAACAATGTATTGTCCTTCTCAAAAATCCCTGTGATGTGAGTTGCCGGGTATTCTGAAATTGCTCCCCTTTTGTTATTTGTTGGTCTTCAGAGATTCCATTTTTTCATTCAACAGCCCTGTAAATGCTTCTCTAATGGGAACAATCAGCTCTGTATGTACAGTATATACTCATGGATACAGGCTCACTCACACAGCCATATAGGTTGCATATGTAGCATGTCCACAGTTATCATTGTTAAGCTTTTTTGTTGCTCCTTAAAGTTGGATGGGATGGACTTTTGTGGTTTACTTTCAGATGATGCCCAACTCAAATGGTACAACCGCAATTGATTCAAATAAAATAGAAGAAGAGCTATCAAATTCATCTCCAACGGAACTTAAAAGACCATCATCATTACAGAAAAAAATTGGTAAGTCAAAATTTCAATAACAAAGGCAACATATAGTAAGTGAACATTCTCCATAAGTTATTATGTGTTGAAGTTTCAATTAAGTAATTGCAAGGTTTACAAGTTGGTAGTACATATTGTAACATTGACAGAAAATCGATCTAATCGAATCAACACCAATATACTGTACAATAGTGTACATGTGACATCATTCTATGAAGTTGAAGACTTTATGGATTTAGATGATATTTATATGTACGCCATACTTGGAAAAAGTAATGTTCACCATCATGCATATTGCAGATAGTGTCTATGATGAATGTGTGTGCTGAATTTAATGTGTACATTATGTGTTACTGCATTGTAATTGGAACTCAAGCCTTTTCCGGTATTGTGTTAATATAATATTCCGTATTTGAGCTCTGTTGTAGCCTAAAAAGTAAACCTTCTTCTTAAATAATAACTATTGCTGTAATTTCACAGCGATGATGGATGGAATCATCCAAAAATAACCAATACCTTTGGTAGCCTTTCCTATGTGATGTAACTTTAAGTTTGATCCAATCTATTGTTGGTTTCTCATAAAGTTAAGTCACATCACTCAAAACCAGTAAATTAAACATTGTGTAACAACAGATAAAGCATTTTATTATCATTTCTTCCTTTTACCTTTATTAAATTGAAAGCTCAGTTGTTTAGTTTTGTAGAACCTTTAAACACTGGAAGATTGTTGTTTAGTGCAGACAAAAATCATCTTTCCCTCAACCTCTAAAGATTCCACAGAAGTTATGCCAGTGGATCTAAATTCACTGATGTCCCTGCACTATGAGCTCACTGCATGGCTAGTCTGTCTTGTTATCCTATCGGTGGCACAATTTGAGTACAGCAAATTAATACTGTAACATACTGCGTGGATAAAATACATTCATTCATTGTGTTGAGTGAGTGGGGGGGGGGAGGTTAAGTGTGGGGCTTTGGGGTAACTGAGTTATAATGTAAACAAGATTGCATATTTGTATTAGCAATCTTGCTTTTCTTCAAGAAAGTGGAAAAATGTCTTATCCAATATTTTGTTAAATATGATATGAGAAATGACTTTTAAGTTTAAATGAGCAAATGTTGACAAATATTGTTTTCTACTGATCACTGTTGCGGAAAGTTGATCTTGGAATTTTCCTATCTTTGTACTCTGTTTGTGATTTTCATCAGCCGATATAAAATACACAGAATGATGAAAGTGGGAAGGATAAAAGAGTAATGTGTCCTGTTTTGATTTAAATGATGTCTGTAGTCACAAATGTTGCAGAATGTCCAAACCACTATAAATCTATCCATGTTGTATTGCAATGTCACTTTTATATTTTTTAAATATGACCCTGCAAAATAATAGAAGCTCATTAATCATAGTTGCAATATTTTGAATAATTTATGTTCAAATTTTGCATCTTCGGTGACTCTAAATCCACTTCACTGAAACTTTCATGATCTGTTATTAAACAATGTTCGCAGTTGCCTTTCACGTCTTCATTTCTAAGTGTACCTTTTGTGTTTGATGCCATAGTATTTAGTTTCCAAAGGACTCAGGTAGAGAGAGAGTACCTGCTACTCAAGGTAGTTTCTGTGACTTTTGGCATCAGCCTGAGAATTTGTATTTGGGTTCTTCATGTAAATCAAACGTTACCCAAATGGACTCTTCAAAGCTAAAACTAAATTAATGCTGTTTGTTTTCAGTAATATTTTAGTGGTTTTGGAAAACCAAATATCCTGAGAAACCAAATTGCTTGCTGTGTAAGCTATTACTTTCTGCTAGCCACACATTTCATCCCATACAGTTAGCAGGTTGTTTACCCAGATATGATCAATGCTTCAGTGATTCCATTGCACAAGTACTCTTCAGTCTTCACACACCGCTGAATTGAATACCACATGTGTCAACTTTCTTGATGGAAGAGGCTGTGAATGGCTGACTGGAACTTAAAAGAAAACACAGGCAAAAAGAGAAATTGGCAATAAACTGGAGTAGATGGAAACAGCAAGCTAAGCCAATATATATCGTGCTGTCATCCTTGGTGAAAAGACAAACTGGCAAACAGTGATGAAATTGTGTACAAAATATATGGATTTCTTTTAACTGTAATAGTTTCTTCACTTGGCATGGCTTCTCCATGGTGTTATAACTATTAAATGGTATTTTAAAAAAATTTATGAAAAGAACCCTCAGATGATCCATCTTTATTATATTTCATATTTATGGAAATTAATATGCAGTATGGGGCTGTGTTAGGTGCTTCAATTCATTTCAAATTTAAATTTCATTTATCTTTATACAGAGAATTATTCACAGTAGAAAGTCAATGTAGGGATATTGAAATTATTGATCAATAGAAAAATTATAATTTATTTGGAATTTACTATTAAATTGTAACATGTTGTATTAAAACTACTCTGTGCATATAATATAAAACATGAATTATAGCTACTGTTGACCTACTTTGTATACTAAGCTATAAAGCAACTTCTTCTTATAACATACAACTATGTTGTACTTTACTTTCTGTAGTTTATGGATAAACAAAAATCCCAAGCTATATCAATCTCAAAACGTTGATATATTGTGTGCAATGAATCAATGGAACCCAACTAGGCTCTACAGTACTGCTACCCAGTTACCATACATTTTGCATACATGCATTGAATATATCATGATCAGTAAATGGCTCTATACAGTAATTGCATTGAGCGTTCATATCTCCGGATATTGCTTTCAACCTTAAACACATTTTATTAAATTACTTGCACAACAGTAAGGAATGAATTTACCGTCAGGGATGATAACACAGAAAGCCAATTTTCACCTACAGTTTCTGCTGTATCTATAGACCCATCTCTTGGAAACTAATATATAAAAGTAGAATAGGTTTGCACAGCAAGACACACACAGTTAAGGTCATCTTTTGTTTCCAGTCAGAAACCTTCATTAGGTTATTAGTTTCTACTGTGGGTTGATTATTCAGTAGGTCTATTGCTTACGTACAGTAATGTTCGATCTTTTGTCGCCATCGACAAAAACAGCCATGGGTGATGTAGATAGTAAAAGTACCAAGTCTATTTGTTTTGTGTACTTATCCAGAGTATGCAGCATATATATATTTTTTGGTAATTAGATATTTTTTTTTTGTCTTCTGTTTGTCCTAATTTTTGCATAGTGGATCTCAATCTGTATACTTAAATCCTAGAAATGCTACTTAACTCAATTGGTACTTATCAGCCATCATAGCCTACATATTACATATACTGTGATCGTTAAAGCGATTTGTGTGTAAATTAATCTGCCATTTAGGTAGTGAAAGTACCCTCATATGTAGTCAATATCTAAGCTGGATTCTGTACTCACACTTGTTAAAGCTAAGCAAAGTATATCTCTTGATGGTTTCAAATTTTGTTACTGGCACAATGACCAGGAATGATCCCAAAGTACTGTAGGCTGGTATATATATATAGACAAATAGTACAGTGTGGGGTGTTTTGGTGAAATGTCAGAGGTAATGGCCAGTTCAATACAATGGGTCCTTCGGCAGGGCACTTTATCTCCATTGCCTCTCATTACCCAGGTGTATAAATGGGGACCTGCGAGTAACTTGTAAATATACTTGCACGATCTAGTTGGCGACTGCACCCTATGGGAAGTCCCCAGGGGACACCATGTGGCACTTTCTAGTGCCCCCTGGGGCGAATGTTTGAACTTTTGCACACGTGGGTGTGTGAGTGTGACAAGTTACCAATGACCAAGGGTTGAATTTTGTTAAAGTTGCGTGGTAAGGCCTGTCCATGATACAAGACTGTAAACCCAAAAACTTTAACTTTTATTATTTATAGAGTAACATGGCTAGTGAAGATCAAATGGAACATCTCAACTTTGTGTAAATAATATTTTTGCAAATAATTTAGCCAACAAAGTTTATAATTTTTCCGTTAACAATTTAACAGTGCTAATGTGTATTTCTTGTGTGAAACAAAATGCATTCCATTGCCATTGTCTATAGTAGTTATAGCAAATAAATCACCTACTGTAGTGATGAATAAAACCGACCTTTTATATAGATGCAAATGAACCCCCAGAAAATGTTTATGACATATTATAATGTGCCAGATTTGAATCCTGGCAGCATTGCTATAAACATTCCTGATAGAAAGCTATCAGTGAAATGTAATATGTATTTGGGGATTTTCTTTATGGTAATTTAAGCAAGTTGGATTAATTGGTATAAGATGTTCTAATGTTGCTCCAGATACTGTACCATAGCAATTAGCTATGCTTGTTGTGTTCCTTACTGTAATTCTGTAAGGCAGCGAGGATCATGCCCTGGAGAGCCATAAAATTAGCCATATTCTACTTGGGTTTCTCCTGTGGTTCTGACAGAAGATGTTATGATAGGAGTATTATTCTAGCCAAGCATAATAATGAGATAGTAAAGCTGTAGTCTGAATAGCTACAATATGCTTTCAATACAATTGTTTTGCCATAGGTGTATTACATGGCATTAAGTTCTATACTTTATTAGTTCTGTGTACAGCAGTATTTCTTTAGGGGATAGTGTGGGTGTGCAATATATATCAAGCATGATCAGAACATACCTGCAACCTGAGCAGACATGATAATGTATTCGATGCAGAGTGCATGAGTGCATCAGGTACAAATACAGTGTGCCACATACACTGTACAGTAAAGTAGGGTAGTGTCTAAATGATACACTGATGATAGAAGATACAGTGCAACTGACAGTACCATACAGATCGCACTATAGGAAAGTACAGTGCTGTAGCGTATAGTGAAATTACAGAACTTCATAATGCAATTTAACTGTACTGTAGTGTTATACAGTACAATGATGTATAATACTTCATGCAGTTATTAAACACACTAACAGTACAGTAAAGTTATGGATGTACAGTTCTGTACAGGTCTGAGTGTTCTATATACAATGTTTTGTACATTACACTACAGTACAGTACAGTATAGCAGAACAGTACACAAACACTCTGATAACTTAGAACAACACACTTACACTGTAGAGGACACACAAACTACTGTATGTGCAGTACTATGCAAAACAATCACTGTATATGAACAGTGCAGTACACAACAGGACAGTATAGTATAGTACACACAAACAGAACAGTGTAAATGCCAAATTGTTCATAAATATCCAAAACCAGCCAAGTTTGGGGGTAAGCTACAGTTCATTTAACCACAATGGTATTTCATGTCATATCTCAATGTAACATGCCAACACCTATTGTTTGCCATCGAAGGTTGAGAATCTATTTTTGCTACTTTAACTTGGCTTAAACCAAATTTATTCTTCATAAATAATTTATTATTTTAGTGTATTGATGTTTGGATCCTTAGACAGCTCATGTCAAGTGAGCAGGGATGTGCATATATATTTGAGTAGTATCTTCATCATTTGATGCTTTTAATATACAAATTTGCAGTTATACCAAGGCAAACGTGGTTGATCATTAAAGGCCGTAAAAATGTCAGAAGCCAAAAATCAGAACTGAAGTGTTTGAGAATATCTGGCATTGAATCCATTCATTTATTTGAGAAGAGTACCTGTATGTCATGAATGCTGCATGTATCAGCCACTCACTTTGATCCGATGAAGCTTGATAATTTAAGGTACTTTTAACCTTCTTGAACAAGATAATCATATTAATAGTCTGTTTGATATAAAACGGAAATGATTTTCCACATTGGTTCCAGGAATTATGCAGTGTCATAGGTAAACTTGACTTGCAGTTTTACAAATTCAATTTCTTAAAATGTATCACATTAGGGAGAAAAGCAGATGATTGTGGTTTTGTAGCATTAACTGTAGCAATCTCTGTTTGATGGCATCAAATAGTAATTCAGTCTTGAAACAGCTCAATGGTAGCCTATTGTCCATACTTCATACTTGTGGACCATAGATCTGAGCTGACCATGTTTGGAGCAAATAAACTATCATTTGTGAAACTATAAATCTTATTAACTGTGTAATCCTATTTAACATTTATGCAAACAAGGCACGGTCTGTACATATATGTATGCAATAGACCTACAGTACTCGTATCTGTGTACTGTTGGTTAATAGCATTTATGCCGTAGTGCTACAGTGTACGCTGTATACATTATGTTTCAAACGGTGTTCATTGCTCATTGGATGTCTTACTTGAAGACCAGTAAATGTTCTGTCGATCGTGCACGTATGTCACATCCTGTTAAATGGGCATTATAACGTCATCTGGCTTGAGTGGAAACCGCTATGTAGTGTGGACTCAACTGCATGTTTATCGTTTTGTACAGTATACGAAATCGTTCAACAAGTTTTCCCAAAGATCATGAGTTTCCTTCCGTCTGTATGCAAAATCTAGTTTTTCATCAGTCCGTAACTAAGATGATGATGATGCCTCACATACAAAATCATTGATTCATTGATTGATTACTAGCAACAATAAAAACGTGAGAAATATTGACCAAGCGTTATATTAATCTTGAAATACCTAGCTTACCCATCATGAAATGTGTTCCCACTTTTTCTGG
This sequence comes from Apostichopus leukothele, assembly GCA_010014835.2. Lineage (NCBI taxonomy): Eukaryota > Metazoa > Echinodermata > Holothuroidea > Aspidochirotida > Stichopodidae > Apostichopus > Apostichopus leukothele. Next base: position 292,647 of record JAAAKB020000025.1, read on the forward strand.
CTTATGCCTGGCTGTCTTTGCGTACAGCATTCGGCCATTTCTTTAAGCGATCTGAATGTGTAGGGGCTACAGTATCTTTATAGTTTAGAAAATATCCTTGATTTGCAATATTTATACACAATTATGCAGTTTAACCTTCATTATGTGTACACAAGTACTATATGCTTTCACCCCATTGGCTGCAATTTTGGCCTAAGGTCAGGTAAAATCCTGGATATCCGATCGACAGAATTCTTCATCTTAACAGTTAAGAACCATCTTACTTTGGGGTATAATTACATTGAGATTGAACATCCATGTCTTGAAATTGTCAGTTGTTGAAAGCATGAGTCAGTCATGTGATATAAGTGTTACTCATTTTCCTTTGCCTCTTGCCTCCTTTGAAGAAATTTAAGCTCGTCGTATGTCAACAGAGTTTCTCTTTCCATGCTTTTTTCGAAGTACACAGAAATGTCTCATTCCATGTTACTTCATCTAGCCCAAATTGGAAGAAATATTGCTAATATATCTTGCGATTTATTTATTTTCTGTTTGGTAGAAAAACACAGAGAGGTTGCTCGGAGTCCAGGGAGGAGTAATAAAGGCTACTCGCCAATCAACAAACAGCCAAAGAGATCTGCATTAATATCAAGACAGAGATTAGCTGTCCCTTGGAAAACGTCGGCACTGGATAGAGAGCCCAGTGAGCAGCCGTTGGTCTCTATAGATAGTGAAAGGTAGGTGGCGTGTTCATCCTACTGTAGATGCATTGATTTACTTCCTGTGTGACAGCGGGGAACAAGCTTGATGGAGCTGCTGGTGGCGGATATAACAGCAGAGTAATGAGGAGGAATTCAGAAAAGATGCAAAGTAGACGAGCAAATTATTCAGAATGGAAGTCACAGAGGGAAGGGAAACATGACTTCACAGAGGGATAGGGAGACTGACTTCACAGAGGGCCATTGCCCTTCCTAGCATATCAATGCTATTACCGCCATGTCACATTCCATTTCCCATGTTCTCATTCCACCACTCTACATGGATCCATTGGGTATCTTCGCTTACCTGTCTCCCACAACCTTAGCACTCTCATTCAACCCTGCCTGGAATTAGCCGTGCATGACCAGCTCCTCTGATCATTGCCCTTCCTAGCCATCAACGATATTACCGCCATGTCACATTCCCATGTTCTAATTCCACCACTCTACAATGGATCTATTGGGAATCTCTGAATACAAGTACTACTGTACTGTACGCAGGGTAGGGTAGGGTAGCAGCGTAGTACATCAAGTATTACTGTAGCAGGGTAGGGTAGCAGTGTAGGGTAGGGTAGCAGTGTAGTACATCAAGTACTACTGTAGCAGGGATTTGCTACTTGACTGTTTAGTATAAAGGTAGATACCTGGGTATACTATGCTCATGGATCTTTGCATCCTGTATGGTACAGGGTAATGCAATTAATTTGTTTTTCCCCCATGAAGTAGAAAAAAGACCGAGACCGTGTCCTTCAAGTCCTTCATTAATTTTGGAGGGAACGGGTGGAGAGTTGTTCAGTTTTCATCCCACAAGACCTGATTCTCTGTAAGGGGTAATAACTTCCTCCACCGCTAGAAACTCTTCCAGCACTTTCGTGGTGGAAACACGTTCAAGGATAGACCGAGTTCTTCACAGGCTTTGCTATCGCAAGAGACAAACATACAGTACAGTACCTCTGAGGTGAATATTGATTTCCACATCTCTTCACACGTCCATCTCACCTTGTGTCTTAAACAGATGGAACCGAAATGAGTTTACTGACTTTGGTCAGAATTTAGCTAATAAAAATCCAACTCATCATTATTCATGCATAAAAAAATAAAAAATAAAATTTGGAAAAAAAATTCAGGTGCCGCAAGATACTGAATAAAACAACATAATTCTCTGGTGTTGAAGGGTAAAACTGAGTCAACCACTGCTCAGCATGAAGGCGATCTGAATACTATTTTATGTTCTTGTTATTGTTGAAAATAATCGATGTCACGATAATAAAGCATAATGACGTATTTGCGCCCTGTCTGTCTACTTTAGGCAGTCTACTTATTGAATGTACATGTTGCAGTATATGCATACTTGGAAACTAATTAAACTATGATCCAAAGATTCGAGCGATGCGACCTGAGCTCTCATATTTAATTTTATAACGCAAGTACAATAGTAGAGCTGCTACTGGATGAGTACATGTATGCAAGTTATGTGAAAACTATCCAGTACCGAGCTGTAATAGTAGTATTATGCAAGATCGTTAATATACCCAGCATACCTCATCATGAGATGGTGGTTTCAAGAAAGAGATGTTCTAACCATTAACTCTTAATATCACATACCTCATGAATACATATATATAATTATATGTACAAATTGAAACTAAATTTGTCTAAAACTTAAAATAAACATTTGGTGGTATCTGGTGACACTTGGCCATTTTTAAGCGGGTTGGGGATATTTTATACCCCCCCCCCCCACTTTGTAATAATTATATATTAGCATAACTGGGCCCTTGGTCATCATTAGCTATCTCCCACTCTATAGATAATTGTTTATTTTAAAGATTGCATCTACTGTAACTAGCCTACAAGCTGGTGACCGATTAGCACTGTGCTACCTTTAACCCACTTTCTGTGGTAATTCCTACTTGCTCTTCCTTCCAAACCTACCATTCTAGTGACCGTCTATGTCAACAACTTCTCTTAGCTTTGACCAAACATCCTTTCAGGGGCACTTGTACTGCCTAGCAAGCCGATAATTACTCATATTATGTACAGTATATTATCTGTAGAATTGCTTTTGGCCCCTTTTTGTACACAGTGGTGTGATGAATTATTTTCATTTTTCAAAACAGTTTCCGAGGGTTGCATTTTCTGCCCCGATACGAGAGATGGTAGGATCTGTATAGATTTCCCTAGAGCTTGTTATCAATTTCCTCAAGTAAAATAGTCACTTCCCTAGTGAGAGTTTATGTCTCCATTTCATCTACAGAACAATGTAAGTGATAGCTGTTAAGGACATCAAGGTTGCTTCTGAAATTCTAGAAAGTGGACGCCCTTTGTCAAACCATGGAGGTAAAACAGTTTACCTCCATGGTCAAACTGTGTAAGACCAGGGAGTTAGGACCTCCTTTACTCCTAATCTCGCAGCATTTTTTTGCCCCCTTCTTCGGACAGTTGACTACAAGTCTAATATCAATAATATGAGGAAGTTATTAGGAAGAGTAACAGGCAATCTGAGTCTAGTTGTAAACTCTGCTCGGTCATTCTGACAAAGCCACCAACCAATGGTCACACTGTATTTCTATAAAATAATTATGCACTCCACAATTGATCTCTTGAGATTAATTGAGATAAATGGGGTTTTAAATCATTTGACTATGCATAATTAACAAGTTGTGAAGTTTTCAAACAGTTCAATGCAGTGTGTTGTCCCACAAAATTTAATGTGTATCATCTATTTTTCATTTGGCAATCTTTGAATATGAAACTATATCTAATTTTATCTTTCATGAGTGTGACTTTGTTTCCGTAGATTATATGACAGAGATTCTGACCTTTCCTTTCCCTTATTGGGGTTGGGTACCACCAGATTTATAACCACAGTGTACCCAAAAATGGCGCACCCGCATTTGACTTGACCTTAGGTGATGAGTCATATGGACGACTGTCCAGTGTGTCCTACAGTATCATTTGGCTGTGGGTAAAAGCATGTTTCTTGATTATACAGCTTGGGTGGGCAACCTATGGTCAGCGGGCCACATGCGGCCCGCCAGTGATTTTTTTGCGGCCTGTGAGATGTCTCAAGAAAAAGAAAAAAATCAATCTATTTTACATCATCACAAAAA
>JAAAKB020000025.1:384814-404093 GCA_010014835.2 Apostichopus leukothele
TCGTGGGGCCGGGGCTAGGGGTGCGGGGGGGTGGGTGGGGGGGGGGGGGGGGAGGGGGGCTGGGGGGGGGAGGGAGGGGAAAGGGATAGCACGTATTTGTATAAAGTTCATACGCTCATAATGCATTGTGATCATTGACTTGGTGAGATTAGATCCTATGGTCGTATGTAACTCTACTTCTTATCTTGTTAACAGGACACAGACAACTTCTCATTCGGGGAGAAGACCTTTGAAGGTAATTTTATTTGCCCTTTATTTTAATAATGTATGGTTTCTCAATTATACACAAATTTACCTATGAAGTTGATTACCATCACTACAGTGGATAATTTGGTTTTTAGAGTTTGTCCAACATTCACTCTACATTTCCCAGTTTCAAAAAAAAATGTGCTTCTCCGCTGTGCTGTAACAGAAAAAAAGATACGAAAAGAGTAAAATAAAAGAGTAAATTTACTACCAAGTTGAGGAATTACAGGAAAATGCAGTTTATTTGAAATAGTTGTTCAATGATGATGATACTTTACAACATAAATACAGCTGCATTCCTTCAATCTATTTTAAATATTTAACATTACCCGCTTTACTTGCAGGTGAGAAAGAAGGCGAGAACTTCACCCAAGTCACCATCCCAAGAGACGTGAGTACACCAAAGAATTATTTTTTGTTCCATACGGATGATTTGTTCGTTTTCAGAGTTATTACTTGGGCAGTACCTAAATGGAATTGATTAAAAAGTGGAGAAACCGTTGGTTTTTCCCGAAGTTTGAATAATGTGAATAATGTCTGACAAGGGCGTCGTTGATGATCTCCCGCCACCCCTGGTTTCCTGTTTACCTCCAAATTTCAAATTTTTGGCCCCAAATGCAGTGAACATGACTCCCTTGATTGGCTGGCTGCCTGAGATTATGCAAATATTTGTTCCATTTGAATCTTTTAGGGGTCTTTTTTGGCTGACCTGAGGCCGGGTTTAGAATTTAGAGCTTGAAATTTCAACACATTTAAAACTAACGTGCATATCTATTCTAGATTTGTAGGTGAATGTAGCATTTATCAGTGACCCAATCTAGCAATGTCTGTTACTGCCTCATGTCAAAAGATTAGGGGAGGGGGGGGGGGGGGAAATGAGGTAATTTATTATCCTCCTCACTGTGATAAAGTAGTATTTTAATATGCTTAGCAAGATGTGGGTCTCATCATGTTCACATGACAACCAGTCCATGTGTTCATCCATGACCTTTAACCTCCTTTAAACCACACGCTGTATATTCAAATACACAGCTGGCTGGATCCATCATCGGTACCCGAGGTGAACGGATCAACGAGATCCGTCGTCGTTCCGGAGCCAAGATTAAGATAGCGGAGGCCCTGCCGGGTTCGAACGATCGCATCATCACCATCTCTGGAGACGAGGAAGAGATCACTAATGCTCAGTATCTGCTCCAGCTGAGGTAGGTGTCATGCACGGACGGACGAAAAGAAGAAAAGTACGATAACAATTTACTAAACCAAGTTTGCTGTGCTAGGAAATTAACAGTGCAAAATAACCGACATGAAAGCAATCCATCCTCTTGAGTAACAACCCTATTCCTTTCCTTCACTGAGACTGATGTCTAACAAGATCATTATATGATTACGTCAGTTCCTAACAAATTCATCAAAACATCTGTATGGGGATATGATGACCTTACCCCCGAGACAGAAACCTAGTCTGTAGCTTGAAAAAGCTCTTGTCTTGAGTTTGGATCCCAAAATGTTGTGATTTTGCACCCAAAATGCTTTTGTGTAGTAGCATGTTTAGGGTGGATAGATGGAGGGACATGAGAAATAAATTGTTTCCAATCATGTCCAATTATGTTGTGATCAACTGAAATTTTTAAACTTCCCAATTTTATTGTCCCATTTTCAAAATAATCATGTTGAAGGTTATTTGTCTCTTTTGAGATATGCAAAATTATTTCCTTGCATTAAGTCCATCCATCCTTTAATTGCATTCATGGAGTCATTAGCTCTTACATAGTAAAAACTGGTTACTGGAGGAGTTAATTAAACCAGGTTGACTTTCATCCCTAGCTTCAAACCCTGTCATAGAGGGTTTGGGGAGGGAATTCAAGTAAAGAGCAAATTGAAGTTAGCATCATTACTGTTCATCGATTCAAACTGCAGTAGTGCTAGTGCCATCTAAACTAGTATGTCTAACGACAGGATAAAACCGCTTCATAACTCACAGAGAACTACTTGCCTTAGTGTAGTAGGATTGGAGCATCACAGTGCATCTATTCTTCTGGAAGTGCCTTCACCACACACAATTTTACCTCTCTTTTATTAAAAGTTTTTGATTACTTTTTGCCATCCTTTTGCTAATTTTGCATACGCCATCACCAAGACTAACTTCCATCCGTTGCCCGTCATGGAAGACTGGTGATTTTTTTGTTGTTGGAAATTCCAAGAGCAACAAAAAATCACAGTCGGCCACTGACGGGTAACGGCCTTTGCATCTGTAACCCATCACCTGCCTCAAGAGAAGAGATATTAATGCCATTTTGCTTTCTTCGCTCATCTCATAACCCGATATGCAAAACTGCATTTTGAATGACGTTTATCATCATCACCAGCCAGCCTTGCCCTTTTGTAACCTTTGAACTTTGAAGCAGTATCAACAATCTGCAATCATGACAGCGGGGTGTGGTCGTGTGCCCCCGAGAGGTAGAGAACACAAAAATTATTTGCTCACTAAGAGAAATTCTAAAAAGGGGCAAAAAATGAAGAGATAAAAGAAAATGTCAGGTTTCAAAAGTCATTTGCCACATTCTCTATGATACCATCATCATTTATGAAGTCCCTCTGCATTTAACATCTTTCATTCAAATAACAACATTTGGCCAAAATGTTTGCATGGAGATTTTTTGCAGGGGGAGATGGGGGGGGGGCAGACTTATTTTACTTCTGAAAACAGAATGACAAAAAAAAAAAAGAAAAAAAAAAAGCATCTTGTTTTGGTTATGTAGATTGTGCATGTTACTTAACCTTTATTTATGCAAGCTACTAACTGGGTAAACTTCAGCATGCACTGTATTATGGAAGATGAGAAAATGTTTGTTCAGGGAAGAAGGTGTGCTAAACGGCTGTGGCAAACCGGAAAATCTGATTGTTGAAGCTAGCAGCCGACCGATAGGATAAAGGTACAACAGATTGTGAATACCAAACATTTATATCGAGGCAAACTGGAAGACTGGAGAGGAGTGAAAGAAACAAGACAGAATACAAGAAGGCAGTTATTTCATCGGAAAGAAACATTGTTTTGATAACTTTTACGCTGGAAGCTGGACGACGAACTGTAGCAACCTCCGAGTGATATTTGACGAGAGACGACCGTATAATAATCTACCATTTGTTGTGGAGTATTCGCCATTGTTTGGAGCAATTCGCTCAGCAGACAATGAAAACTTTAAATGCTCTTTACTTGAATTTTCCTCGACCTAGCCCCAGACGGAATTCTGACCCGGTGGTAGTAGGGTTAGGAATGGAGTCTTCTTCATTGGTAGCTAGACACTTGCATACATTAACATATGGTTTTCATAACATTCATTTGTAGCAGCTTATACCCAAGACAACTTGAAATCTTGCCCATTAGCAAGTAGTCATGCTTCTCCCAAATATATAAAGCATAACCTCTACCCCTAAAATTAGCCATTTTTCATGATAGCATGTCATTTTGCACAGATTGAAAATTTCATATTTTGGTCAATTTTATGAAGGCATCTGGCAACACAGCCAAACTGAGTGACATCATCATGGCAAACTGAAATTTCTTTGTAATGTAATGATATCATTTCCCACAGAGGAAAGTAATGTATTCTTCCAAACAATTAGAATATTGGCTGAAATCTTGGAACTCGTGGAGTTCTATGACAGCTATTATGCAGATATTTCAATTTTTATCACATTCCAATTACAATCGTTTTTCAATGTCCAAACCAAGGCGAGTATATCAAGGCAGAAATTTGAGCTTTTGACGAACATCACAAACCCATCATATTTATCTGGCAGCAGACATAAGTCACCCATTATAAAAATCACCATAGTTTAGAAATTTGAAAAAGGAAGAAACCTGAAAGTGGGTTTTCAACTAGCAGTGTCATGATATTAACCACGACTGTAACATGTATGTCTTTGTGATGTCTGCCACAGGAGCATTCATTGCATTTGCATTTATTATTTATCGAGGTAGTTGTAATCCTTGATTCGTTTCTGTGATGACCGATGTCACTCTTGAAGTTGTTTGTATCTCTTTGTCTTCACAGCGTGAAACGATACTCTGGCAAGAGTGGATACTAGCCGAGAGAGATAGAGAGGATTGCCAGATGTAATATATCGCTACTACTAGATTCAGCTGGAGCTTACTGGAGGCAGTTGACCCTTATTTAGGTTATAGTCATTACCAATCCCCCCTACCCCCTTCCCTCGCACCCACCACCATTTTAATAGAGATTTTTGCCTTCCCTTCCCTTTTTGCTACAACTTGGTTGTCATGAAGTGATCTATTCATGAATTAATCTATATATGCATGTATTGAATTTGCATTTATTGTAAATATTGCAGCCAAAAGATTTCTTTTCAATTTGTTACCTTGTCGCACACTTCATTCGGTTCTTGCATGACATTGTATGATTACCTATAAACTCATGTCGCTTTAGGGTTATTGTTTTTCGCAAAATGAAGGAAAAAAAAGAGTTTTACACGGTGAATCGTATAAATTTTGACAGTAATATTTTATTTAGATTTATTTGGAATACATAGGAAGTTTTGTCTGTGTTCGAACTTAGACATATCCTTTCTGTTAAATCATATGGAGGTGAGATTAAGACATGATTGGATACCACTAGAATGAATAGTTATTAGTTATGAATATTCATGAACTCCTAGACGTGAATAAAAATGTTATATAAAGGATGATAAGTCAAATTGTGTAACTCATAGTTGATACTTTGGGTGACACTGGTCAATTGGTCAACACCTGGTGTAGTTACAGACATGAATTGCAAAACACCACTATACTCGGATCTCTGCGTAACGTTGCGTAAATGAATATTCATATAAACTTACCGTGTGAATGGAAGGGTTCTCTTCTAACTGTATATAACTTTTGGTGTGTATCAGTAGTAGCTTACTTAAAATAAGCACCGTAAAGAAATCAACTGGCTCGCATGATGTGGGGTTTAAACATTTATGAGTGTGTAATAATTTGTAATAAGTATGGCTTTAACCTAATTATGAATAACATTTTACTCTTTGCCCTTGAATTCCCCCCTTCTCCCCCTCCTGAGTAATGATTTAAACCAAGCAAAACTTCCAACCTGGTGTTTATTCACATTTGTTTTACTAAATAAAGCATCAAATCTAAAAAGAAGGCCACTTTTTAAATTAGAACTGTCATGAACACATCCAACACACAAAACAACACACAAATAATTCTAAATGTATTAGTAAATTTTTTGCTTGTGGAAGTTGCCAAAAAGATAAAACAATGTTACTGTTATTTGAGATGCCCATGTATAGATACCTCCTTGTATTATAGTCCCATCAGTTAACCTCCTTTAGTAGCATCATATCTATAAAAGAGGAACAACTTTGACCGTTCGCCCGTAGAGTCCAGTCATTTTTTTGGTATGACGTATTGTTTTTAACCCATTTTGTCCTATTGTCTTCCATATGAAAATACAAATTCAATCTTGGGTTTTTTGAAATTCCATTTTTAAGACATTTTGTTTCTTCATCTTTTTTCCTTTTGATCTTTTGTTAAGAAATAAAAAGTAACCAAATGGTGAATCGTTTGTTGAATTTTTATATCTTTTCTGCGTCAATAGTGTTATTCATTCAGGCAAGAGTATTCATGGAATACACACTGCCAGTACAATCCTATCTTTAAGACTGGATATGATTCTTCTGTTTGTCACAAATTGAACTGCTTGAATGTTACTGCAAGGGATGTCTATAAAAGGAACAATCTGAAAGTTAGGGAAGACCCATTCCTGTGGGTCTGTTCTCTGTTTAAGCATTAACGGTTATGAAAGGGATAAAACTTGCATAAATACCAGGAATCCTATAATATCGGTTAGGCCATAATGTGGGGTATTAATTGCTTAAATGTGTGTTGATAAACCGTGAATGTGGGCTAATAAAGTCTTCATAAGTTAATATGGGTTGATAAATTCTTAACTGTCAACAGCATTGCCCCCAAATATGATAGGCAGTCTAATACGGCCAGCAATGCCAGGGGCTTGTAGCTAGCCCAAAGGTTTTTTTTGGGGGGGGGGAGGGGTGTAGGCAGGAGAACCTATTTTCTAAAAACATGTTTTGATAATTTTGGGGTGGGGAAAAGTATTTGGAGAAGGGTTATGCCCCAATGCCATAGCTATGCCATATCATGCTCAAATTTCAACGAGCATTTGTCAGCCACACTAACAGTAGTTATCCACACAGATATCTAGTCATTCAATTTTAGCGGTGGAATTATTGAAAAATCTAAGAAGACGAAGAAGTCTCACCTGTGCCCATTCACTAACGCATGCCTGTTAATGGTAGATTTTTCTTTCTCCTTCACCCTCCTCATTACCTCTCCTCCTCATCCCCCACCCCACCACTTATTGAACACTTTACTCGCAATACTTTGTGAATATCAGCTGACAGTCATGTGATGGAAGTTCGTGAACCCCATTGGCTGCTGAGTACCAAAGTAGGGCAAAGGTCATGCCAAGGTAAGCAAGAGCACATGTATCTCCCCCCTCCCCCCAGAAAAAAAAACTTAAGTACTATTGTTGGTTAGGTTGCTTGATATCGTCGTTTACAATTAGCCTTTTGCCATTCTGATATTTATTGGCTAGGCTTAATCAACAAAATGACCACATGGGTATAAAATTTAATTCCAACTTAAAATGCAATTAACAATATTTTTTTCTCTTTATTTTATCGTTAAGAGCAAATTTTCTAAAAGGAAATCCCATTGAAAGCTGAGGTCACTCTGGTATCGTCCACAGATGACGAGCCTGTGCCCTAGATTTGTCTTGCGACCCTAAGGCAATTGTACCAATAGCAACCATCTTGTGCATCTGCCAGTAACCTTGGTGGCAAATTATGCTGAGAAAAAGACAGGCCAATCACTTTCAATTAAAATTCCTCTCGCTACTTATTACCAAAATCAAGATCCACTCTGATAGCATTATTTGCCATTAAGTTGATTGGTTTGACTTTTGTAAATGAAGTCAGTCATAATAAGATTCGCTTTATAACACCGACGATTATAATCAGTAAATTTCTCGAAATCGACAGTAATGCACATTTTATGGACGGCCATTATAGCAACCCAAAACCGGAAAGATTCAACATTATGGTCAGTCCATTAATAAATTGCTGGTAAGTTGCTGTTTGTACATGTAAACCAGAATCCATCTTTGAGATACTGGACATATTTTTGATCATTTCTGCATGGCAACCAGCATTAGCCCGCCATCTCAAAGGATCTCAAAGCAAATGAAAATTTATCGGTATATTTAATATTGCATATCGTTAAGTATGGCTGTAGGACTGTTTGGGTGAAAAAAAATAGTTGCTATCAGTCCAGGCTGAAATCATTCCTTGGGAAATGATCCATGTAAACATCCAAGGCTCATCAATTAATGTGATTGGATTACTTTAGTCCTAACTCATGCACAGACCATTTGGACAGCAGCCCCTCCAATGCAATGCAAAAATCCACTTCAAAATTCCATGGCCTCAAATAGTATGTACAAGTGCATCGTGTGTACAATTCGATATAAATCTGTGAAGCGAAAAGGATGTTGAATGGCATTCAAGGGAGCTCTGTTTTTTTATATGAAATTAATGTTTTGGTTGAGTTAATAGAATTTATAAGACAATCATGAATTGATCAACTTTTAACATTTAGGTCGGCACTGACGAACTCGGAGCCAAAGTTGTCATGGATTTAAGCCTTAAAGCAATAGTCTAGAGATTAAGCATAATTTACAGCTTAGTATGGTGAAAATCTGAACAGACAAGGATCATTTTCACTCACTTATTCTTTAATTTTCGACCTCTCTGGCAATCTTCATTGAAAATGCACACAGAATGAAGTTCCCTGCATTTGATGACACAGCTCTCAGTCCAACCTGGACCTGTTTTATGTATTCTAGAAACAGGTCTAAATGTTAAATGGTCCATATGCCGATGATTTACCTCTGAATGTACCCAGCAACATCAGAAATTTAATGTGATAATAAATAATGACAGAACTTTTGGTATATAACCCATTAAAATGACATTTGAAGAATGACTGCCTTGTTTAGCATGTCTAAGCCTTTCTTTTCATGTGTTTCAAAAAAAAATTCCGGGTGAAAGTTCTTCCTATGTGACTTAGTCTTTGAGTCATTAGAAAGTCAAAGGAATGAAATAGAAGCACTCATTATTCTCTTGTCCTTTTTGCTCCAATATATTTATTTTTTCAAAATTTATCTTTGTATAATTATTGTACAGAAATCTGAATTTATATTACAATTATAATGATGTGGTTTCATTGATGCATCCATCCATCCCACCCACTTAATAACACTTTCTAAGGCAGTAACGTTATGGATGCTGTCGAATGGCGACAGTCATTGTCTCACATCACGATTGGTGAATACTTATAAAGTAATATTAACCTCAATGCTATGGATATACTAGCAGCAACGCTGTACGTGACTCCTCATTCAAGACTTCAAATTAAGACAAATTTCTGTTAATTGCACAGCAGTTTCATCCCTCTATGAAATACACAGTTCAAGTTAGAAACAACATTTGATGAAATCTTTCCATTGATCAAAAAAAAGATCTAAAAGAAAGAAAGCAAAGAAAACAAAAAAGAAGCCACAATGTATTAGGTTGTAATTTTTGGCGCCAGCCTTCAGTGGCTTTTGTTGTTGTTGTTGCATAAACGAGAGTAATTATCCGAAATGGTCTAATGTAGACGTGCATCTTATTTAATACTTTGCCCTAATTTCATTTCGAAGATGTTTGGCTTCATCAGTTCCTTTTTCTTTCACATAAAAAGATGCAGCACTACAACAGAAAACATCTTTACTTATCAAATTTACAATCTCAATGTGTAGTTCTTTGTGTCTCAGTCACTTTTGAATCTATATTGGTAACTATGGTAACTAAGCACAAAACACATCATGGTTTCCATGAGTTTCATTTAGGCGAGGTATATAATTACATGTGCTGCTATGTTACGGTGAATACAGAGGGAGCATTCAATGGTGCAGAAGCTCATTGCAAGTGGAAATGTAGGCCTACTCAATTATTAACTTTATATTTATAACTGTAAAGTTATATCAAATTTCTAAACACCTTGTTTGAGCCAAAAACGTGCCTCTTGTTGGGGTTAAACAGACTGGGGCCTCAAAAGACAAAAATGATGTTTCATGACAAGAGGGGACTTTTTGTAGCATATTTTGGGGCAATATTGATGACCTTTTGTTAATTTTCTAAATGTACTGATTTAATGTACTGATTTCAATGATATTGATTTCTAATGTAATGATGGTTAATAACTGTTGCCAATGGCAGTCACGAAGGCATACCCCACAACAACAGCTGGCAATACTCACAATGTGTATAAGTCAGGTAGAGGTGCTACGATTCGTGCTGTTGTTTTCAGTAAACAGAGAAATTCATTTCATATTAAACTCACTGATACAAATAAGTCATAAAAATAGCTTAATTAATGTTAGATTATCATTATCAATATGGGCATGTTTGACTGCAGTCAAACTAATACTAATACCCTGTTGACATAAGGCAAGGTTGGCATTTGTTTTGCATCTGACTATATTTTCTTCCATTTATGCTGCATTTGACTTTGCAGTTTGCAGACAAGTACTGAGTTGCTCTCAAACCAAGATGATGTCTGCAGGACACAGTTTGTGAAATAAGAAATGGTGTCACTCCCTCTTTCAAGACCCTAGCATTCCTTGAAATGTGGAAAAACAGAGAACTTAATTTGGTCAAGAAATGAACTAGAGAGTTTTAAGAAATTGAAGATGTATTGAACATATCAAAACAAATTGCACAATTAACCAGAAGAGTGAGTGGCAAACGAGTAAACCAGTAAATAAAAACTTACATGGAATGCAGCATAATAGGTAAAAAAAAAAAACTATGATTTTAAAAATTACAAATATTGCATAATCTTAGTTTTCTTCTTAAAAGACTAGACATATCATCACAAATTGTTCTTCAAAAATTGGACACAAAATATCACATATTGTACTGGTTCCTGTGTCCCATGCACTCACAAGTTGACCTGTACATCTGCCAACCTTATAATTTAGAATTAACACTTGCCGTCTCCACTGCACCGCTAGCTTCTAACTCCTTAATTTCTTCATCTTTGTATCCTAACTCTGCCATTATTTCTGGGGTGTGCTGACCAGCCTCGGGGCGGGCCGTGGTCGCTGGTACTCCTGGGGTGCGGGACAGACGTGGGGCAGGGACGGGCTCGTAGCTGCCGGACTGATTAGCTAGAAACGATTTGTTAGCTTGGTTGTGTGGATGGTGGGGCGCTTCGTCTCGTGTCAGCACGGGGGTGACACAGGCGTCCTTCCCGTCAAAGATCTCCGACCACTGGGACTGGGTTTTGGATGCAAAGATCTGAACAAACATCTTCTTCATAGCAGGCCACTCACTTTGATCCATCTGTGAGGGTACATCATCTGGTGACAGCTGTAACCCTGTTGAGAAATATCCAGCATCATCAGAAAGTCTGTGCATTTCATCGTCATGCCAGAAGACCAATGATTCAATTTGGTCATACAAAAGATCTATATCTAATGGGAGTAACCAAAGCTTTCTTCTTTTTGAGTATTTTGGAGAGTAATGAGATATTATTAAAACACAAAGTACTAAAAATAAAAAAAATAATTTGTTTTGGATTTCAATCTGATGAATCGGCTTACATACAACTACTTACAACTACCTACAACGGCTTACATCGGCTTATATACAACTAATTTTATAAGCATAATTAGTAGGGTATATACTAAGTAGGAAGTTTAACGTTTCTACTTCATGTAATGTATGGCCATTGAATGCTGAAGAGTCAGTTGAAGTCATTTCTGCATGTTGTTCTCATAATCAAATTTAGGTTGCATGCTACAGCAGTTCAGTCATCTAAATTAAACGCTCTTTTGCCACACAAAAAAAACTGTGTGATTCCACTTTGAAGAAAAGACTTTATCAGCATTGATCGAACCAACTTTAAGGGCAGAACAGTATCTTGACCTGCTTTTTTATTGACTTTTGATGATATTGTGAAACACGGAGATACCACAATACAACAAGGGATACTGTCGTCAGTCACATCAATATTTCATAATTGTTAATGCAAGTGAATAATGAGTTTCCAAATTAAATATTGATTGTTAAATTAAGAATTAAAGGATGTAGTTTTAATACGAAGCTGCTTCAATATATTGATAATGGTGAAACACTTATACACCTTAAATGACATGCTTCAACAGTCCATATACTAACACTGCAACAATCCACAAAATGCCACAAAAAAACACAGAAGCTGGAAAATACTAATAAAGCTAGAACCAAGTCCAGTTTACTGTGACCACAAAATACCTTATCAAACACAAAACAAAACAACAATCTTATCAGATCAAAAACTGCAGGTGAAGAGTGCAGTTCGAAACCTCCTGGAGGAATATTCATAGTTACGATCTAAAAGATTTGAGATTATTATCGTCGCTGCGATATGAAGATTGCCACAAGACAGATTATACAAACGGAGATGGCTTATTTCCAGATCCGAAATGAATCATAGATCAATGAATGATTAAGTAACGCTCTTTGGCTTATAGTCTTGTAAAGGTCAACGATTATTTGAGAAGGTGAATAATATGCATCCCATCTTTGTTTGATTCCAGCACAATGATGCATGTAGTCTCGGAGTGTATTATTTTGTCACTATAATGGACTTAGTGTCTTATAATGTTTATAATGTTTAGTGTCCCACTATCAGTATTGGTCAAAACTAATGTTGCTTTGTATCTTTGATCCTTGCTGAAGTGTTTGTAGTCTGCTCTTTTGTTGTGTACGTGAGAGTTAATAAACGTTAATAAATATGTAAAGGGGAAAAAAATGTGTAAACTGCATGATGAAAAATGCATGTTGTAATAGCTAGCAGAAGCAGGTCAATGAATGTCATATCATTCTGTGTTTGAATATCTATAGTAACGGTAAAAGCATATCAAACCAATACAGATTGATACAAAAATTTTACAAATAAACAAATGACAAGAATAAGTAGCTAATTAGCTGGAAGAACCGAGGAAGAAACTTTGAAGAAGTCCTGAATTTTAAAATTGTGGAAATGCACATGAAATTTGAATGACATTTGTGATTAGGTAATTCCAGACTATTGGTATCACTTGTCACTTTTGACATTTTATTTACTACTTACATTTTATTACTAAGAAACTGTTATTATAAATTTAGTATATGACTGAGTTCCTTTTCTCAATACATGTTAAGAACTTCTGTGTGCTAAACTAAGAGTTCTTCTGAGTTCCAGATGCAAACAGTATTTCATGGACCGAATCTATATTTTCAATCCTAAGAAGAAGAAAAAACAAAGAACTCTTTGAAACTTCATGACTTTTCCTGGACCATACCCCCATTTTATTATTTTAAATTTCTATGACATCTGTATTAACAAACCTGCTTGCTCTTTGCCCTGGAATTCAGGGGTTAAAATAGAAAATTTCATGTCTAAACGTCAATTCTTCCTACCTTCTAACAGCTTGGCATAAAATTGAGGCTCAAGGGCTCCAACAGCCATATACTTCCCATCTAGTGTTCGATAGGTATCGTAGAAATAAGCCCCTCCATCCAGAAGGTTCGCTCCTTTCTCATCTCCAAGTACACCAATATCACGTGCCATGAATGTCCAAGCAGCAACGTATGCCGACCCTTCCACCTGTCGATTGAAAACGATACGTGACTCCCGACTAGTGAAGCTCATTTCTACGGCTCTTGCTTTCGCACAGATTTTTAAAGCATGCCCTCAGTTTTGAAACAACATGCTACTGATTGGTAAAACAACACACCTTTTAAAGGATTGCCTAGTGCCCAAATTTACAGTTCGCTACATGGAGGTATTCTTTAATGTAAGAAGTAATCTTCGATAGCATGCAGGATTGTACGCTAAAGATATGAATTTCTTAAAAATTAATTTTGTTTGAAGAATCTACCATCTGGCAACACTCTAGTGAATGACATCATCGTCTTGGTATGAGCTGTACATGTCAAATTTCTGTCGTTCTCGGAAATGAGCACTTTAATTTATCCAAAATGAAGAAAAATGTGATTTATATCATTTGTGAAGTGCATTGTTGATGATATCGAGGTGTGAACCAGACTGTACTATGTCATCATTTGTCAAGTATTACTTTATTCATATTCATATTTTAATGAACCTCTAAATAATCCATTTGAGTGATAAAGGAATGTATATGTCAAATACTAATTAATTGTAATGCCGATATATGACATAAAAATGTTAAAACCGTGACATGGTGTTAGCGTTAGATCGAATAAGCTTTTAGTTTTTCTCTCAGAATTTTTTTAAATATCAAAAACTGATGTCTCACTTCAGAAGCTATGAATCATTGTTATGTTTTTTTTTACATATAGCAATGTAGTTGAAACCTATGTTTTGTCTCCAAATTGTTTACTCATTGTGCCCAAGTGACCAAATTCCTATTTACTTCAAAACAGTAAACAGTGCTACATTATACATTACTTTTTCATAATTGCACAGGAACTTTAAAAGCCCCTGGAAAGAGAGTAGAGATTCAACATGTAGATCCTTGATTAATATTTAAGGTCCTGATGCCTGAAATTTATGCTAAGTAAAAATTTCAACACTCTCTTTATAATCCAGTAGAGAGGTCTTTTTTCATTAAAGCTTCCTAAATTATCCAGTAAGCAACTTTTGAAAATTATCAATTCCCCCCACATTTGTTGTCCAACCTCATGAATAGTGAATCTCATAATCTGTTAATCTGGTGTTACTACTCCAGTACTTTCTCAGGAGCTTAAGGCTGTTTTCCACCAAGGAAAGTGCATTACCCCAATAGTCATGCTTCGTACAACGATAATCTGAACAGTGGTACGTGCGGTACTGCATGTGTCAAATTGTTTGGGGATTGTTTAATAGAAGTGGAAGATGACGGTAAGCAGTTGAGGTGATATCATAAGAACTATGGATGAATCACAAGAACTAAAACTTTGGATTAATGGTCAGTCGGTCGGGTACATGACATTTATATGCGAACATTGGATTATGATGTAAACAGAAACACAGCACTTCAACCTGTTGATATACACATCAGCCTAATTTTTACATGTCAGTTTCACGTCCTTGAGAATGGTAACAGCAACTTTCAAAATTTTGACGAGAATTTTTTTTTTTTTTTGTGGCTACATCACAAGAAGAGAATCTCACCATATTAGCATCAATGATTTGACCTTTTCCTGATTTAGATCTCTCAAACAGAGCCATGCAGATACCCAAGGCACACACCATTCCACCTCCAGCGAAATCACCCATGAGATTGATAGGGGCATGGGGAGTTTCACCTTTCCTGCCAAACTGAGATAAAACCCCTGGAGGCAGAATTAAAGGATTGAAATGGAAAAGAAAGAGATGAAGACGGTTAATGCTGAGAGTCACAAAACATCTATGTAAATATGGAAACAAAGGGGGAAACAGATCAAAGCGAGGTGAGGTAGGAGATCTTCGCCCTATCCCCTCCCCTACCCCCGTTCCCCTCCCCCCCAACTGTGACTAGACTATGGATTCCATAGGTGCAAAGGTACAAAGGTGTTGGAAATTAAAACCTCCATGTGCCATAACCAGCCTACTGAACAAACCCAAACTATACATATCTGATATGGCAATTTGTCATAACCAGCCTACTGAATTAACCTTAAGCCATAGTACGTATTTGTTATGGCTTTATGCCATAACCAGCCTATTGGATGAACCCAAACCATACATATCGAATATATGTCATGACCAGCCTACTGGATGATCCCAAGCCAAACATATCTAATATGGATATATGCCAAGCCAACCTACTGAATGAACCCAATCCATGCATATCTAATATGGCTATATGTAATGAAGCCTACAGGATGACCCCACACCATACATATCTGATATGGCTATATGCCAAACCAACCTACTGTCTGAACCTAATCCATGCATATCTAATATGGCTATATATCATTACCAACCTACTGGATGAACCCAAACCATACATATCTGAAATGGTTTTATGTCATGACCAGCCTACTGAAAGAACCAAAGCCATATGTTTTTGCTATGGTTATATGGCATAACCAGCCTACTGGATGAACCCATACCATACATATATCTGATATGGTTATATGTCATGACCAGCCTATTGGATGAACCCAAACCAT
This sequence comes from Apostichopus leukothele, assembly GCA_010014835.2. Classification (NCBI taxonomy): domain Eukaryota; kingdom Metazoa; phylum Echinodermata; class Holothuroidea; order Aspidochirotida; family Stichopodidae; genus Apostichopus; species Apostichopus leukothele. Next base: position 400,349 of record JAAAKB020000025.1, read on the forward strand.
ACATATCTAATGTGGATATATAACAAACCAACCTACTGAATGAACCCAATCCATGCACATCTGATATGGCTGTGTAATGACCAGCCTACCGGTTGACCACAAACCATACATACCTGATGTGGTTATATGTCATGACTAGCCTACAGGATGACCCCAAACCATACACACCTGATGTGGCTATGTAGTTGATGTCATGACCAGCCATCTTACTGAATGGACCTGACTGTCCAAACCCAGTCATCCTAGCATAGATCAGTCCTGGGTTTTCCTTCATAATTGACTCTGGTCCTAGGCCCATTTTCTCCATGACTCCTTTGAAAAGTTTTTAAAAAAAAAAAAAAAAAAATTGTACATATGTCATACTAGTAACAGACATGAAAATTGAAAGATAAGCAGTAGCTTGGAATTATTATATGATTTGGTAATTTACAGCAAGAAATATTTCATTATAACCCTTACAAGTTATAATTGGGTTTTTCAAGGTTATGTTGGAAATATCACTTCTTCTCCCACCCACATTGCTATAAGAGCCAGTTTCTGGTATACACCACGGCAGCAGTGTGTTAAAGTGTAAGTACAGTTTATATATTTCAACAACAAATTTTCAGAACTAGTGGAAGTTACAAAAGTTTCTTCCATAAACAGTTCAAAGGTTCATTAATAGGCAACTTTGAGATACAAAAGTAATAATTGAATTGCAATCATTCTTGCACCAATTTTCTATTTCTCCAGCACAGACTGCATTGATCATCTACAGTAGATATGCCTGCAATTGATCCAGCAAGTTTATGAACTTCCTTCTCAACTCTTTCCCTGGAATAAAGGTGGTAGCTACTGAATAGTTGATAAATTCATTCAATCATTTCAAATTTGATGAACCAGATGCTCTTCCTATATAGGCTTAATCACATTCACACCCAAACAAAGAGAGATCTATTCAAATTACAAATCATTAAATGTCATTAAAATGAAAAGCTCAGATTCATTTTCAACCGGAAAATGCATCACCCACAATGCATCAGTTACTGTCAGGGATTCCACAAACCTGGTCTGAAGGGCTCAATCAACACATCTGCAGACACACAGAGCTTCTTTAGAACTCCAAGCCCTTCAGGTTTCTTCCAGTTCAGAGCAATTGACTGTTTTCCTCGACAGAGCCTGTCGACAGCCATCAGTTGGTTTGTCCTGTCTACCCGGATAACCCTTGCACCAAAGTCGGAGAGAATCAAACCAGCATACGGGGCAGGTGCCAGACCAGCAAGCTCGATAACCTTTATTCCTCTTAAAGCCATGTCTCACTTTCCTGAAATAAGGTGACCATTGTAGACAAATTAGAAATATATTTTACCAGTATTTCAGTCCCAGAGAAATATTGTACACTTCTTGTAATTACACTGATCACATAGAAGTTCTAAATCAGATGGATTCCAATTTTCATAAAGGCAAATTATTTTCTCTCACAACTGAGAATCAGTTAATGAATTTCTGTAGTGTTTCTGAAAATATTTCACATGGAATGTAGCATTACTATCTTAAATTGCATAATTCCATTGACTGACTATTCATATGGAATTTTGCAACATTTAACAATTAAATATATTTTTTCACATTTTGCTAGCTTATATGCCTATATTCAACAACAGTGATTACCACAGTACCTGGTAAAAGTACTTAACCTTGTGTTCGGGTGTTATTTGTCACTTTCTTTAGGCGATTTCAATGTGCAAGTCTGTGAAACTGTGGATTTACAGTTAATATTACCCAGAAGGCAAAAATGTTGTTGAACCTACTGCTATATGATCAGAAGGATTATTGTACCTTACACTGTGTGCTTAGGGTATGGAAAATAGATGGCACACAAAAATTGGGGGGGGGGGGGGTACTAGATAGGTTATTAAAGTTCTCAGCTAAGTTGCGAGCACAAAGTAATCAAAACAAAAACCCAGCAACTTAGCAAGGATATAAAAGTGAACTTTACACATAGGCCTAGGTCTAATATTATGATTAAATAATGGACACTACCTATTACTAACCACTAGTAATTACTCCACTACTACTTCTACTGTACTACTTGCAAAGGTATTCCATTGAAAGCTCTCTGATCCCTTTCCAAAATTTTAGGCGAAATCATCATTTGTGAGGAAATTAAGGAAATTTCTTAATAGTTCATTAAACATTAACATGATTCAAAACTATTTACGTCTTATAAGTTATACTGCGCTGGTACTAAAGGCAAATTGTTCGTGGAACTTAATGATATTATTACTAGTAGTACTCTCAATGAGTTATAGCCTAAGAAATACAAGTTTTTGGAAACGATCAGGTAACGATATTGACCAGTTTGAAGACTGCTGGTGTTAATTTTCGTCCCTGTTCAGTGGAGTACGATATTCTGGAATTCTGTGGAGTGCAAGTCTCACATTTTACATCCAGGCACCTCTGCTGTAATAGCCTCATAACTGTTATGTAGAACAGCCTGTTAGCCAGAGCGCCAATGGCCATATGTTGAGGACTTGCTGTACACACTGATCACGGCTGACGTCCTATGGTAAACGAATTTCGATGTAACGCGTTTAATGTCACGTGACTTATCATATGATTTGCCAATTTCTTAGACTTTAAAATGTCACTAGTACATGAAACAGACTAAATTACAGCCACAATGTCTAACATACTTATTTATTTTGTAACTTAAGTGTCTTTAATACCTTATTTATATCATAAGAAAATGAAAAACTAAGTACAAACGTGATATTGTGAATTTAAATTATATGTGATTTAACAAAGTGCATGGTAAAAGCAGTTTATTGTTTGATTCATTGTTTGCATGCTGCCACTGGTATGGTAGTGCACTTTGCCATGGTCAAACTTGGAAATCTTGCACTTGTCTTGAATATTTAGGTCGCTGTTTTCTTGACGCACGAACTGTCGACCTGAAGTAAAATGTGACTAAATTTAACATTGAGTGGTTTCGAATTTGCAGTCAACAAACTTACCATAAGAAACCTAACATAAATTCCCTGTCAATAGATTTATTCCACGGCTGTCTATCCTAACAATAACATTACTGAGGCTACATGCTACAGTGAAACAACTAACGCTTATTAGCCTAACAGTACCAGTAACAGACTACAATAGGCAATAACGGACACATAACGTTAGGCTCGGTTCTGCAATTCTACTGTGGTTAAAATCGATGAAAGATGCCATCTGGTAAAGTCAAATTCACAGACGGTAAGTAGGCTGGTGCCCACAAACATTCATGATTGATGGTCGCATTAAATGTAAAGAAGTATCACTGGGTAGCATTGGCGAGGCTGCGCTGGTAATAAGGCTACAGCATTCCCTATGCCACTTCTGTTATGTTACATCGTAGTCTTGGACCCATTAGTAATACTAATAGAAGGAACATGGTAGGCTAAGTATTACAACACACTTTATGATTTTACCATAGCTACCCAAAGTATGCCCCACATTAAATTTATTCTTGAAGTGATGTATTCCAGTGGCAGAGAATGTAACTTACTTAAACGCGTTGAAGACTCGCCCCAAACCGCGCTCTTAAAAAGTTAACTTTGCTTGCAAGTGAAGTTTTATTCTTGTCGCTATAAAATGCAGACAGTCATGAAACGTGATACCATTTTATCTTTTATCTAGACCTGATATGACCATTGCTGCTATGTACACTGTGTTGTGGGTATTGACCGTAGCTGTATGTATTGACTGTACACTAGTGTCTAATTAC
>JAAAKB020000025.1:422234-443330 GCA_010014835.2 Apostichopus leukothele
CATCCAACGATTTTTCATAATGAGGAATACTAAAGAATTGCAGCAGCACATTCTTCATTCTGTACAAAACGAGCCTTAAATTTATGCCCGAGGCAAGCTAAACTGCCTCTTGCCGAGTACCTTTCACATTCTCTTAACTATTTGTTTCATCAAATGAGAAAGAAGAAAAGGCGTTACCACGTCGAGGACGAAATAGCCGCTTAAACATTTCTGTTTCTATGACAACAGCTTCAAATTTCCTCATGTTTACGTCAATCTTACGTCGTAAGTCGCTTTTAGAATTTCTTTATTGGGCGTCCTTCAAGCTAAAACACGAGTCCCTCGTTGAATAAAGATAAATCTCAGCCTCGTGTAGGGCTTTATGGGGAAAAATGAGAGGCCTAGAAGCAAACAAGAGACTGTCACCTTTGGTTTCAAGCCACAAGTGAAGGATGGGAATTCTAAGCACGCGCGCTGAGGGAGGAAAACTGATTACAACGGAAGATTGAGACATTCCTATATGGAACGTATTCAACATCAGCACGAAAATGAAAGAGAACACACCAAGAAAAGAAAAAAGCCACATTCAATAGACAGACATATTTCTGCTGTGTCATTGAAAGTTAATAACATATCAGATAAAGACAATACAAATATAAGAACCGTGAGGTATATTACATGTTTTAATAGGCCTACCATTTAAATCCCATTTAAATCTCATAATGCCAAATTGCAATGTCCAGTGACCTGAACCATTCTTCCATTATATGAATAATCTCTCTGACATTGCGTTAGCTATACTGCTTTGGGTTACTGATTCATCGAGGTCTACTTAACAAATTAACTTTCATTGGTAATTACAAGGTAATGCATGAATGCATTCAAAACATTCACAGTCAATAAATAACTACATGAACAATAGATGGGACATAGATGGGAGTCGATCATTAGTTGACTTCGTTATTTCAAATTTTGTCTAATTTAAAATTCCATGTTACATTCATAATTATTGGGTTATTGTTAAAGGTAATATCCCTAACGATGTTTTTCGTTTTCTTCCGATACAGCAACACTGCCACTGGTAGCAGCCCTGTCCATCGCAGTCACCCTATCCGTCGCACTCCTATTCGTCACGGCTTGCAAATGTTACCGCAAGCGAAACCGATCCTCCTTCCTCGTGTCACGCAAGGGCATTAAGACCTTCTACACCCGTCCGTCCGGCTCTGCACACAGTAGTTCCGATCTATCATCGCCAGACCTGCCGCCATCCAGAACCCCTTCACCCCTCTTAACCCCCATCGAGGGCACCGCCAAATCCCCTGGAAAGATTTACGCTGGCACAACGGGAGGAGTGAAGTTGGATCCGGCCACTCTGAGTCGTGAATGCTACACTGAGGAGACAGAGACGAAAAATGAGGAAGCTGTAGAAAAAGTTGAGGAAGCGACGGAGGATCTTTCAGAAGAGAGACAAAACATGGGTGTCCTCAACCTTTCGATCGAGTACAACAACGAAAAGAGTGTCTTTGTGGTGACAATCCACCGTGCCAGCTACCTACCCGCCAAAGATCCCCAAAGTGGTACCTCTGACCCTTACATCAAGCTCTGTTTACTCCCGGAAAAGAAGCACAAAGTTAAAACAAGAGTCCTCCGGAAAACCCTCAACCCTGTTTATGAAGAGACCTTCACATTCTATGGCCTTGCCTACAACCAACTCCAGGGAATCACCTTGCACTTCATCGTTATGAGTTTTGACCGTTTCAGCCGTGATGACGTAATCGGCGAAGTGGTCGTGCCATTGGCTAACGTTGACCTAAGCGGATCGGAGGTTAACATGTCCAGGGATATCAAACAACGTATCCCACGGGTAAGTTAAACATCAATTCATCTTTGACACTTCCTTTCTTTCCAGGCTGTAAAACCTTCAACTTAATCAAATAGTACTATTATTAGAATTACCTGGCCACCATAATACAAAATTCACTTAACATTTGCGCATGTTTCGACTAGAGTGAAACACATATACCTGTATTGCAGTTCTACGAATTTCTGCTTCGCACAAACAATTCATATGGAAGTCGAATTAACCGAATGTTGTACAGAAACCTCGATGTTTCCAATCTGCATAGATGTGAATGACTTCACGAAGGCTTTCAACATCGGTTTGAGATTAAACTGTGTTGAAAGCCTAGAAAAATAGATCGACTCGCAAAAAGACTATTAACTTTACTTCAGGACATTCTCTTGGTCTATTTCTTTCTTCCAAGCATATACCTCGAACAAAACCCACGGAGTCGAGTAGCGTTTAATAATTATTTTGCCTCTCGCTTTGCAAAATGCAAATCATACCACCGGGGAAATGTCCGTATAATCAGACTTAGGTTTATGTCTTTCAGTTCTACTAGAACTAGCATAAAGATGAATATTGATTTCCTCTTATCTAAAAGGAACAGTCTTTTGAGGACGTTGAGGATGTTGCTACCACAATGACGAAATATGAATGAGATTTATGGTGTTTAATCGACAATCAATTACTTAATAACATAAACAGCTACTTTGATGTAGGATATTTGAAGGTTAAAATGTTATTTATATTAAATCAAACGACATCCATTGGCCAAAACTGAATATCTTGAAGATGAATTCCCTTTCAGTGATTCGACTTGGAAACAAACAAAACATTATGTAAGATATGTGCAAGAACAGTTTGCCTTAATGTGTGAACAATTGGAAGTAATATCTTTGTAACTTCCAGCGACGACATCTGATATTTCTTAAGGATCTTCTTAAGTTAATAACTTCACACCATACTTGATTGATCAAACTAAAATATTCTGAAATCGCAGGTATATACGTAATTCGCCAACAGCTGAGCAAGTTCATATATCGGACAGTTAGGGATAGCAATTAGTTGTATTGCAGTAATGGAAACTCGTTGTTTGCTTACTATTCACCTACTGTTATATGCTGTACCATTCATGTATGCAATGTATCTATCACACCTGTAATTCCCTTTCTTAATGAGGCATCAGCTATAGAAGACCGTGGATAGGATTAGTTTAACTCATCTAAGCTGCCAGAGTTCATTGTTATACCATTGAAGAAACATATACGGACTCTTACATCTTTCTTGGCTTATTGGAGGTCTTATCACTTACTTGGCCTAAAATGCTAGAATGTCAAGTCACACTCGATACTCATAGCTGGTACAATAACTACTGTTCATGTCCTGCAACACATGTTACCGTGTTACGAACACAAAGTAGTAATTCCTGATTCACGATTGTGGGACATGAAGAATAGTTGCTGTCCCAACCATTTAGTGCGAGTTCATTAATACGCGATTTTAAACTGAAGTCGCATCTATTGGTTTTATGCTTTAAGTAGGCCTATGGATATAACCGAACATGGCATTTCTTCGTTCCCGTCATAACGAATTGGCGTAATGTAAAGAGAGGTGTGAAATGGAATCAAGCGATACCACACCTCCTTTACTTCATCTCGTAGGCATTCTCATATTCATAGCCTCCTTGTCCAGTCGCGCAGTTCTTTGTCTAACATGAGAACACGTTAACAGTTGTAAAACATGTTACCGTGTTACCAACACAAAGAAGTACTTACATATGCACGTTTGTGGGACATTACCAGTAGTTGATGTACCAGGCATGAGTATCAAGTCATGGTATTTCATTCTCTGATTTAACATGTATTTTGCTACCAGTCTTAACTCATTAACTACCGACGTAGCACGTTTGTTAGGTATTATGTAACACTCCTGAATGTCTGGCATGTGTTTGCAAATTAATAGATTAAGCCATAGTTAAATTGTGACATGATTCTTACTGAATCAACATAGTCAAAATAACCGAGATGGAAAACAACAGTTGAATTACTGTTCCTGTTTTAGGTATTTGCCCTTCGTTGATATTTATCATGAATATAAACACAGTTTCGTAAAGGGAAAGCTTTCGGCCATTCATTTCGTTGGTATGAAAATGATAGTTATGATCATCAAACCCTCTTACGAATTTCGTTCTTAACAATCACTGAATATTTCATTCGGCGTTACTGGCATCTTAGTAACGATTTTTTTATTTCGTTTCAGATTAGTTTTTGTAACACAAAATGTATTCTTAAGTATGCAAGCATGTTTTCATTAAGAACTGTACAATTCAAACGATGAGGACAGTTACAACTTTCCATTCAAATTGAATGTGTATTATGAAAACGAGAAGATAATACAGATTTAACCTATACCGTGAACAGGTGAGGAATTTGTGTTGAATCTTAGACCAATGCACATGTACTGTATGGCAGTTACAAGTTCTCTAGGAAACAGAAAAAATGAGATATTTAAATATTCGCACCTAGAAGATATGTGTAAAAAAATATTTGCTGAGTGCATCGATGGTAACTGACTAGAATATTTATAAGACGTTGGATATCCAACGTACACTAATCTAATTTAAATCATCTGCAAGATGAAAAGACGCCAAGTCGTGTCAGAAATTCATACCTAGAATAATCGATTCATGACCAACTCCTCAACTCTCCTTAACCGATCTTCATGCATCACGCGAAATGAACATCATTCATTTCTAAATGATTTTGTTATTTTTCAATTTCTCAGCTGTCCAAAAGTCAAGGACGAGGGGAAATATTAGTATCGCTATGTCACCAGCCAGCTGCTAACCGTCTGACCGTGGTTGTTCTCAAGGCTAAAAACCTACCGAAAATGGATGTTACAGGCCTTGCAGGTACAGTATATACGACTAGTACATAACTGTCTCGAAATATCAAACATAATTCTAAGAAGTGTCAAGAGTTTGCGTTTGCATGACAAACCTTCTGCAGTATTAACCTCGCTGTAACCACAAACTGCAAGTTAGAGGACGATGGCGATACACATACACAGTATGATTAATTTGTAGCAAAATGTACCGTGCTAAAGTTGGTACATCAGGGATAAATACAACATGTTGTTAAGGCGAAAGGATACAAAACAATTTGGTAAATCACAAAATGGAGGCAAATCCTCATCATTGTAAGATTTTCAGCCTAAAAATGTTTAAATTTCAATAAAAACTAAGTCTTTCCACTATGATGCGTTTGAGACTCATCAGTGATGAGGAACTTCTACCTTTGTCCCACTAGTCAGTTACATAATGTCTTTTGATTTAAATCGAGTTACTCCTTGAGATGCCAACCAAACAAAATGGTCAATATAGTCAGAAGAAATAAAATTCTGACGATTTAATCTGAGTTGTAAAGTAACAATCTGTGTGGATGCAGGCTGCTTGATTAAATAACACACCACTTCTTTGGTCTGATGGTGTGTATTGAGACCTTGGGATGAAAACATACATGGTTGTCTTTAATTTCTGCACAACAGTATGCATCGTTGACTATAATTAAGAACTGATAAATTTGACGGTCCAATAAAAATGAATTGATATATTCTTCACCTCATTGTGTTGCCGCCAAGGAGACTGATTAATATTGTTTATTATAAACATGCGATTTAATTATACCATTTTTAACATAACTGTATACCTTCAAACCAATCAAAATGTTCGGCTTTCTCGACATACTAATTAAGATTGCACGCACATTGCTCATTGTACTCAATTAGTAATGTCAAAGTTGAGACATGTAAATAGTTAACTCGTTTTGCATTTTACGTTCAAGACTTTAATTGTCTTAATTGTTGTGACACAGTAGAAGTGGGTGAAATAACATCAATTTGGTTGGACACAATTCAAACACTTACACGCGTCATATCTGTGAATATCGCATTGGCATTGCCACAATGTCTTTCATTGCTGTGAGATGATAAGCAAATTGAACATTATAAAAGTCCGTTGAAGTTTCAACACTCTTTGCACTGTACGCTGTATGTACGGCTTAGTGCCAAAAATGCTTTTATAAGTTCCATTCGAACTAATCAAGCATAAAATGGTTAGCGAAATTTATTCAACCGATTTTCTAACTAGGTTGTTTAGAAAAGGTAGCACTGACTAAAGAAGCATCACTTCTAGATGAATGAAAAATAATTACTAAGTTAACAATTGACCAGCAGTCCAACTTTCCATCACTCTCTGCTCTAATACACATTTACATTAGACTTGCAAATTAAATCTTAGGCGTGAGCACTGCCACCATTGAAAACGACTATATCGCCATGCAACCATAGTCTCACTGAAATTCAAAGCCTCTTTTAAATCTTCTGAAATCACTAACACTAAATGGTTTACGGCGTTTTACTGTAGTATAACGTTATAAATCCGATGGTTCATTTTTTCATGATGATACCAATCCATACACATAAAAGAAATCAGGTCATATAAGAGAGAAGCAAAGAAGAAAATAAGAATAAGGAAGGCAAGACTGAAGGTAAATGAATGACAGAATAAAGTAATAAGGTTAGGATGACCGGTAAATCCAATTAAAAGTTAGATTCACAACCGGTTTATTCGGGCATATGAAGAAAAAAACTCCCACAGAAAATCAACGATGTTACAAGTTGCTTAGATAACAAGTAGAGAGAAATCTGTAACGCCTCCATGCAAAAAAAAAACGCACCAAGTGAACGAAACTGATTCTACAGGCTTATTACTGTAAGAATCACACTCCAGAGACAACGGCATTTTGCCTATGTCTACCAGTTACAGAAGTCCCCCAGTCCATTTATGAAGGCTCTTGCTCTTGACACCACTGAATGGAAGCTTCCAAGCAACTTTCATCCAGAGCAGTTCCTTAATCAATGACAACAGTTCAGAACATTTCATTTTTGGTTCTCGTTTCTACAGAAATGACTCTTCATGGGCTCATTTCGAAATTGTACATTTATATTTAAAAGTTCAGTCGACAAACTTTTAGTCTCAGTTATCTAATAACAAACAAGATGAACAATTTCATCTGCGAGTGATTGACTGATAGCTGCTATGCATTGCTACGGTATATGACCTTTTACATTTGTCAAATTACCTTAATCTTCCATTCTACCACCATATAATCCCTTAAACAATTTCTGAATAAGTAAAGGAAAACTGGGTCACACACTTGTCCAATTTTGGATGCGATTATTTGCCGTGGAAATGAAACCCACATCAGTGATCTCAGAAACAAATCATTTTCGGAGTAACACTACCAGTGAACTGTCATCTTAAGGTACTTGGAGATTGCAAATGATAATCTTTGTTGGATCTCTTGATGAACAAAACAAGTCACTGACGGAGCAAAACTCTGTCAGAAGAAATGCTACGGACGATACCAAATGTACACAGTATAACCATGGTCAAAATTCTGACCTATTCTTATGCATAACTCAATGTTTCGATTCCTAATCGAATGGTTCAGACCAAGTCGCAAAGGGAGAGGAAAGTTAAACCATTCTACTCCAGTGAACATTTGTGTGACCTTATAAGCCAGAAGCTTTAGGAATACCTTTTTCTCATTTAGCAGTGATCATTATATAAGCTACAACCTTCAGCTGGCTAAAACCTCTAAGAAAAGAACTTTCCAAGATGTTTTAATCTTCCAAGATATTGCCAGATATTAAATGTCTCATTGAGAGCAAAAAACGCTTTGAGAGTGGTTATTCCTTTTAAGGTCTGTGTATTGATCAACCGTTTTGTTTTGACTAGCCATCATATATAAAGCAAATCATTTTAAAAAGCATTTATTTAAATATTAAGAATTTGTAAGAAAATAAATATCTCATTGACGGAAACTGCTTTGATGGCGATGCGTCTAAAACTCCGTGCAGAATTTACCTTTAACTGGATATATATGATATGTGAGAACAACTGCTGAGCTTTAAAAGCATTACATGACCGTGTCCGTAACTTTTGGGACTCCCTTATCAACTGGCGAGTATCGCGTACGTTCGTCTAGATCAAGCTTAGTTCCTTGGGGGTAAGGAACGTCCCGTTTGGACCTCTGTTGACACCAAATGACTTCCTAACTAATTTTTTTGGGAATTTTATTCAAAATCCAGGAATTTGGTTTGATACCAATCGATCAAATTCTCACCGAGCAATAGCGTTTCATTTGAATTCTGACAGCCAGAAGGACAGATGGGCACAGTGCATAAGTTCCTTTTGCTCTACCAATTGAGATAAAAAAGCAAACTAATAAAACGCTGCATCAGTCACAATTCTGCGAATTGAGATTCTTAATTATGTCATTAATAGCGCATACATGATCTCATCCAAGATTCATATTCTTCAACTGACCGACTTTCTTTCTACACCTCCTTGCTTAGGAAAACTAAAAATACATCGATTGAACCTCGGGATATGGAGACAACCCTTTGCTGTCACGTCTTCACGGAGCAATAGGAGCAGCGTTTCATTTTGCACATTTCATCAACGGCGCGGTTCATTACTTGACAGTATAGTTGTGTTATCTTGTTGAGGATAGCAAGTGAAACTCATTGAAGTGCTTTTTTCTTTCAATTAAATAGTAATTCATATGCTCATAACATCTTTGAAAGTTAACTTTGCTCTTCGTTTCCGTATTCTTCCTTGCTCAGATCCATATGTAAAGATCAATATGTTGTACGCTGATCAGAGGATGGCGAAGAAGAAAACCAGGCTTAAGAAGCGCACCTTGAACCCTGTCTTCAACGAGTCCTTCCTTTTCGACATTCCACAAGACGGCCTCGAGAACATTTCTCTGGAATTCCAAGTCCTGGACCATGACCGTGTTACCAAGAATGAGGTCATTGGTCGTTTAGAAATCGGACCGACCTGCGAAGCCGACACGAGCCAGTCACTCCACTGGGCGGAAGTTCTGCAAAATCCAAGAAAGCAAATTGCAGAGTGGCATAAGTTAACTGAGTAAAAAGTAAAACAGGCACATGTAGTTCTAATCATTTCTTTAAAAAAAAACTAATTGACAGTGGTGGGAAAGGATGATTCTATAGGCACCTAGCCCTATGATTTGTTTTAATTACTTAATTATGGAATTTACGATTTAGATGAAGAAGATATGGGGCGGAACAGCATTATAATATAACTGGGTAAAAAGTAGCATCACACACGTGCAGTATAAGCGATTTGCTTGAAGCAGATCTGACTGATTAAAATGAGGAAGAGGAAAGTCGATCAACATCTGGCTTCATACAAGTTTTGTTTACTTAATTAATTATGACTGAAATGAAGACATATAGATTCACAACACAAGTAGGTTCTTAAACTTTAATGGACCAAGGTGGACAATGATATTCAGCGAAGAAAGAAAAGTATTGCTGCAAACCGACGGAAACAAATGTAAACAACTGAAACTACGACTCGAAATCAAATGAGCATATTGCCAAGTTAATTTGACAGGGAAAGACTGGCAAAAGAACGACGTTACATTCTTTGGTACGAGCATAGATGTAAATAGAGGAAAGTGTAGTAGTTTGGAAATTTAGATAGCATGAACAGAGAAGAAACGCAGAACGACGATGGCTGTCATCGTCACAAAAGGTTATTGTAAATAAGAAAAGATTATTATTTTGGAAATACCCAAATAGTAGAAAAGATCTCACTGATTGGTATTATACCATTTCTAACTAACCATGAGCCAACTGAATTTTTAATAGCGTTATTGTAAATTGAAAATGCTGATTCAAGAGAGAAAATAAAGAGGTGTGAAAAAGATAGTGTGAGTTTAGTTAAAAGTGCTTGTCCATAAAAACAAACTATACTAGCCAAAATTGACAACTTAATGGTTTAAATAATTGACTACAAATATATTCCAGAAAGGAGAGATGGTTACCGAAAGAATAAATGGACTATATACTACACGAGGACAGCGGTAAAGAAATAAGATATGAATGTAAATCGACTCGGCTCTAGTAATTAGACTTTACAACTTTAAGACGAAGTAACCACTCAAACTGAAAGAACTGAACAGTAAGTGAATTTAATGTACTGATGAAAGGCCAGCCACCTATTTCTACATTAAATTAGTGTTCTATGTTTGACAGGATATGCACGTTTAAGTGCAAAATTATGTGTTGCCCTGCTATTAGCAAATTTAGACTCTTCTTAGACAAAATAAAAGCTGTTAGTTAAACTATTATTTTGTTTTTAAACTTTTTCTGAAGTATTGAAATGCTACACACAGCACTCACAAGTAAGTGCAACGCAACGGAACATGGCACACATTTATTTAACACAATATTATTACCGCATAATCAAACATGTCGATGGTTCCATGTTAATAAAAAACGTTCACACTACTAGAAATAACATACGTCATATATCGACTGAGAATTATTGTATAGCAGGCTAATCGATGAAGAAAAAAAAACGCTGTGAAATGATAGATTTATCACACGATAGAACGAGATTGTACGACACTGGTTTTCTGAATTGGCTTAAACAAAATAATTCAAGGTCCATATTGTAGGTCGATGTATATTTGTCTACGAATATACTTGCACACAAATCATGGAATAATTGGTTAAAAAAACGTGGTAAAAAAAGTATAAAGGCAAGTTGCACCATTCCTTTCTTTCATAAATATAGCATATCGAATAATTACGCTAACCTCATTCCTATGGTATGAATGCCACGTTTCTTCATTGCAACCTATATTTGCACATAATTAGAATTGAAACCAACGGTTTGTACAGTACGACGAGCCGTAGCATACGGTGTATATTTACATGCAATTATTGTGAAGGACGAAGTAAACCATTAAGAGTAACCAATTCGTGTAAAAGAAGACAGCAGAATTCCACGGAGTGATTTAATTGCTACAGCCAATGTGGTAAAGTGACCTTTTCAAAGTTTTACCGAGCGACAAAAGTCACGCACAAGTGGTCATACAAAGTCATGAATAATTTGAATTTCATAATTGCATCTTAGAGCCAGACTATTGTTTCGAAGATGAAGCGGTATAACCAAGGGCAAAGGAAAGTGATTTACATATATTATGTACATTATTAGAACTCAGCAACATACAAATTATAGATTCAAGATCATTTGACTAGGTCTATTTGTGATTTACTGCGGCTGTGAGAGGACTTATTGCATTTTACTTCCAAGAGATATACTAGACTATTTCGCAAAGCACTAATTACATGTTATTCTTTCCACACTTCCACGTTACAAAAAAAAAAATCTTCATTAATACTGAAATGAAATATCATCGGAATATTACAACAAAACATATCAGTGGACAATGATACATAGTTAATTATTCTCTTCAATAAATATAATAATGCATCAGTGTTTTCGTGCACAGAATCATTGTGTTATCATAGTATAAAATGACCGTTTCATAATACAATGCATCTTTATATATTAAGTTAATTTGTAATTCCATTATATAAGAAATTCATTTAGAATATGGAGCAGAAAGGTGTCGAGAAATACAGTTGACTACATACATAGTACATACTAAGTAAATCCGTCGAGTAATGGACACTCATGCCGAAACAGGAACTGAGTGTTATAATCACAGCTGCGGTGTCCAGTGCTTGGGGCATTGACAAGTTAAACTTTAAAATATGATATCTTTCTCAACGTGCAAAGCTGAAAACAATTCTAAGCGAGTGTTTTCGTAATATTTAAGTAACATTAGGTGTGTGAATATGTATATTATACAGTAGTTACTTTAAAAAAAATGTAAAAAGTGAGAGGTTAGTGGTTAAATTTATTAAATAGTAAATTAGCTGTTTTACGAATTACAGCAGATGTGTTAAATAGGCCTACTTTATCTACACTTTATAACACTGCTATGAGACTGTCATAACATACCACACTGAAGAACAACGTTACTCTTAAGAAAACAAAAAAAAGGGTGGGTATCACTAAGATATAAGGTAAATGTCGTTTGCAAAATGCGAGTGTGATTCTGAGCTCTGTCCTTTGTGGGTTAGTTTCAACGCTTTCTATTGCACCATTGGGTCTAATTGTAATATAATGTGACATATGCCTTGCTTAGTGTTTTTTGTGACTAGTGCCAATTGTAAACGAAGATGTTGACTGATATATGGAGTTCGCATGCCTTAAACTTCGCTACGTTCTACACGGTTCGTAATGCTTATTACGTGTTTGAAACAAAATAGACAAGTACAGGGGATGGGGTTAAGGGTATATAAATGTTTCTACTAGTTACAAAACTTCTTCATACTTAAAGATTTACGTATTCAAAATTTAAGGGAAAAAGTCAAAAGAATAATTATTTAACGATGAATATCATACTGAGGGTAACTCGGCCGGTATTTGCGTTGTAATTACATCAAGACTAAAAGCAACTGGGTTGTCTTCAATAAAAGTTTATTTGACCAATCTTTTGCCAGCATCAAGTGATCAGTTCAAATTTGACTTTCCATTCATCCCAAATTTCATCAATTGGCTTCATGAACGTTGACAAATGACAGTGCGATGCCACATAAAGTAATTAACTTTAGTGGAATCCGGCGAACAGTAATAGCTAAGTGGACAGACCGGTATTACGCGTGATTTCATTTCTTCGTGATAGCACAAGTATCAACTAAACGGGAAAACGTCTAACTGACATTTTCTTTTCTGTCCATCAATTGAGAAGGTAAGATGCATATTTTCTCACAAGTAGAAGTAGGGCTGTGGTTACAAACAATCGAGAAACTTTTCATATTACTTTGGTATAATTTAAACATATAAACCATATAGTTATTCCAGCCAATATTTCATACGCTTTCCAAAAGCTCTAAAATGTCCCGTCATTTCTACAAGAACAGACTGTCCATTTGTCTAAAATTGATGTATTTTAAGATCATACCAGATTTCTTGAGCAATTTCTTCTAACACTACAATGACAAGAAATTGAAGCCAACTTGACCTAGTATTGCACAAAACAAGAATTAAAAATGCTCGCTTGATCACATGAAGGAGGAAAGAGTACCTGCTACTAGGCTGCTTCAGCTCAACCTCATGGAAAACAAAAAAATTTAAGTACAGCCTGGGGTATGAAACACATCTTGAAGACATCTTGAGATTACAAAACGTTACAAGTTATTACACACCTGTCATTCAAATACTATACGTCATGTAAAATTATCAAGAAATTTAAATTTACTGATGTATCACAAAATATGAACTTCGCAGTACTGGAGTGCAGCGAATTGTCTCCGCGGCAGCGTCCATAACCGTCGAAATCGTCCAGGCTGTCAATCAACAAACGTTATCCCAAAGGTATATTTAGTTACACTAAATATTGTAAACAGATGGTTGACTGTGTCGTAGGTAGTCTATCCTATGTAGGTAAAGAATCCATTCGATGGTCCGCTTTAATGTTGTTCTATTTCCAGTCGTGAGTATTCTTATATAATACTCAACCAGAGAAAAGTAGTATTAACCGTAAATATGATACCTTTTTCGTTCACGAATCATCACCTTTATTGTTATAGTAATTTTCAACACATTTTAACGCTACTTGTCTAAAATGACTGTCATTTATAAAATTTTGATGAACTTTAATAAGAAAAAACTCCTTTTATATCCCCATTTAAAGACTGAGGCATGGGCGCAGAGCACCTTCGTTTCTCATTGTCTTGATATGATATACATGAATGTAAATGTAACAACTTGAAAACCTTTTCTCACCGTTATGCATGGAATTATTTAGTCCACGTTTAGAATATCCGGTCGTTGTGTTAGTAGAGTAATAGCTTATCTGTTAACTAGTCACTCAATTGTTCTTAACTGTATCTTCATGTAAAAGGAATTGTTTTTCGGTTTCATTGAACAGAGAACTTCCAGAAAATGCTTCTATTTTTGAAAAAGAGATAATTGCCACTAAGGACAAATTTATGACTTAAATGGTAAACTGTATTGGACACAAAGTGTTAAGTAACTAATATGAAGCTTTGTGTGTCTCAGATTGTACATGGAGGTAGAATAAACTGTAAAGTATTGTAAAACTAGTCATTTTGTGTTATTTCCGTTCACTTTGTATTATTCAACTGAAAGCAAAACAAGACACTGTCTAACATCTTGTGAATGACGGGGCACCATGAATTTAATCCGAGACCCAAATCAAAATCATGTTTTCCATATGTACAGTATGGAAACGTTTCCGTATACTTGGAGATTTGCACATGGCGGTTGGATAACACCATCGATACATTCAAAACCGTTTACTACGCACATAGTTAGCACAATTCACAACTATAATTGAATGGGTTTTTCTTAAAAAATATACAGACTTGACGTTCTAATTAAGTCCAGCTATAATGATATTCATTGTAGGACGTTCAAAAATCCAGGTATCAAAACCTACAAGCTAGGGAGGAACAACAATGTTAAATATATAGTATTATATGCTCAGACCACTTACTGAAACAATAACTCTACTTAGAAAATCACTATAGGATTGTACCATTTTCAGATCTTTTCACCTGTATACCAACAGTATTGATGGCATGTAGATTTCACAAAGAATAAAACAACAAAGTGTTTGGTATCAATTAATTTCCATACAAAACTTCCTCCTAAAGCAACTTTTCTCACATAGTCATTTTTAGAACGCCTGAGTATAACAAAACTGAGTGTAACTCAAAATATAAACTTAATATAAAGAACTAAAGCTTCCAATCTAGATTTGATGATGACAACATTGTTAATTAGTGAATTGTAAATGAATAAATTCGTTGCCCTAGCTCTTTTACATGTAATATTGTTCACACGAAACATGAAAATCTGTTTTTTTTTCTACATCAGTTGATTTGTAACTTTGACTAGCCAAGTAAACAAACTGACTTGCGATAGGATTTTACCTATATTTGACAAAACTCAGTGCAATAAACTGCTTAAAGAAAATGTTAAAAACATAGGGAGAATTAAAAGAAACAGTAGTTCGTATTGAAGATGAAAGATCTGTTTTGCACTATGAAGGAGAAAAACTCTTTGAATACAATTTATTGATATTACCGACAGTAGCTTTTGAGCAATACATTCCCACATTAAAAACGGAGAAAGATCCTGAAAGATTGAACATTTTTCTCTAAAGGTTGCCATTCATAAACCAGGCTGCCAAAAAGTGGGGGGGGAGGGATATCACACAGACAGAAATTGCAAATAAAAATAGAAGCAATATACAGAATAATCAATTACTATTTTTGTTGCAATGCATCAGTTGACAATGCACCATTGCTGGAACATGACATTTTCTAGTTTTGTAAATTTACTTAATTTCCTTCCCATCTCAACTATATCTGATGGCTTGGAAGCAACACTCATCATCGTAAAAGTGAAATACTGTCAACATCTCTCAGGAAATGACATTCACTTTTTATTCCGATTTGTAGAAAACGGAGGAGATATCTGTAGATGGATGACCTAGTTCTATACATCCTTAGTGAATCAGGCTCAGCAGATGGCGACATTTCAAAACTGACATCGTGGGAACGGTGGGATACGTACATTAACGTACCTTTGGCAACTGTATTTCATGCTAATGGTATTTGTTGACTAATACAACTTCTGAGAAACATGCGGAAGAAAGGTTATCAATTTATGTAGTAAAGAAGGAAGGAAAATACGAACACAACAACTGGTTGAAGGATAAAGGAGAAGACATCCTTATGCTGATAAATATTATGCAAAAGAAGGCTGTAACATTGGTCCTTTATTGGACAAAACTAACATCCAAGAAAGCGAAGCTTACAAGTAAATATTATGAAGAATGCATACCATTCAGCGTTTTGACTTGGGCTGAGGCGTTTCTTTTGTTGTCAGTAGAGGACACTATCCAGCTTCCAATTCTGTCTTGAAGGCATCCAGCAGTTGATCAACAGTCAGACCAGAGGCAGTGACTGAGAACACTTTTGATCTTGACCTCATGCCCTACAAAAGATACAAAGCAAAACTTAGAAATCTTAAAAACTAATAATGCTGCAGAATTGTACCTATTGTGACACTGTCAGGAATAAAATCAGACTAATGGAATGTGGCACTGGTTTAATTTGCCCTCTAATTACAGAAAAAGAAATCACTAGGAAAGAAAACACATTGACAATACTTGAATATGTTACTTTAAACATGCATGGGATTCAATTGTGGAAAAGTGAAAAGTAAAATATATACAAATTACTGTTATGTTACAATAACATGTTTTCAATATAAAGGATAAGGCAATTACAAAAAGCTCTGAATACCATTTTCCCATCGGTGAACCCTTGCTAAGGGGAATTTTCTAACATTAGCTAGAATTACTTTTCAATGCCAAATTGATGTTCAAATGCTTCAAGTCCAGAACATAGTGACATCACATATGTTTTCCATTGGTACCAACAACAGAGCTATAACTATAGTCACTCACGTCAGTTCAAGGGCCGAGTCACTGCCACGTGATTTTCCTGGCTCGAGTTGAATCATGGACTCACCTTACAGGTTATTAATGCATTTCATAGATTCATCATGTCACAGAAACAACTTTTGAATCCAACTTTAATGGCATTCACATTTCCTTTTTTCTTAGTAGCTCCAACATATATAATTTTTCCAGTTATTGGTAAGAATAGAAGTTATTGCTTTGGTTGTTCTATTATGCAAACATCTTATGATATTTGAATGGGGTTGGGATTCGCTGATGCAATTAATAATTTACATGCCTAACTGTATACCTTTGTAAGTGACACATCGCTTTTCCTGACTCCTACTATTGAAGCAATATACTTTCCGAGTTCTGCATTTGCCTCCCCTTCCATTGCAGGTGCTGAAACTTGGACACTGATTGCTTCAGATGTTATTTCTACACAAAGAGGAAAAGTCATGACCATCAATGATACACCACTCGAGAACGCTAGTAAAGCAATATTAGTAATATATTTGACTCTTCAAAAATTTGCTGCCATCTACGGAGAAACTCATTCCCACCCTGCTACGATGAACCGACAATTTTCACTGGTGCAACAATTAAGCAACAATCAAAGTACTTAATTTTTTTTTTTTTAATTTAATCATTTAACAGCATTGTGAACCTGGTCCGATAACCATCAAAGAAACCAAAGTCACACTTTCCTGTTCTAATTTGAAAATTGCTTTTCCCTGCCACTAACTGACTTTATTTAGGAACGAAGCAAGTTATATCCGAGAAAATCCCTTTTAATGAAGTCATCATCCATTGATTGTATAAAAGTTTATAAACCTGATTTTATATTCTAACATCCATACAATACATAAATTTACATCCATACGAAGAGTCCATATCTTCTTCATCAATGGCAATAATCTTCAATATTGCTTACCAGTTTGCTGCCTTTATGCGGCTCCTGCATCCTAATAACGAAAACCCTTGTTCAAAATACTGCAAATACAGTATTATGATACTGCTCCCCATCTCATGGGTCTTGCTTTGTTTGGTGCAGTATAAATTCAAATGAAACCACAGATGATCATATTAATACATTCATGAGAGCAATAATGACTATTTGCTGTTCTCATGTCTAAATATGAGATGACATTACAGTACTTTTAGTTGTGTTATTGTGTTCAACAGAGACGGTACTGTAAATACCTTGAAAAAAGGTACTTCTTTTCCTTGACCTACCAGTGACAGCATTTTGCTTCGACCCAGGTTTTGCAAGAACTGATATTGAAAAAGTTCCATTCTTCTTTTCCTGAATAGGATCATGTAGTTCATCCATCACGACAGGTTGCTGAAAAGATAAGGCATTAGGATGTTTAAATTTTTAAACAAATGCCAAACCATTCTCAATGATACCAGTATTATTAGTATTACTTATTATCAATATCATTTTTTGGTTTCAGTGCAACAATTAAGTGAAATTTCAAACTGTATATGGGATTGGATCACAAGAAAAATGGTTTTACACATGCAATATAAACTTGATTCACACCCCTTCCCAGTCGTCCATATGTCCTCCCTTTAACCCCTTCCCACACAAACACACCTACCATTCTCTGACTAAACGTTGAAGCAAGTTTTACGATATTCATCCTTCAAGCACAATAGCATCTCACCCAAGTAAATTTCAAATCTCTAATGGAGCTTTAAAAATGAATTTAAGGCCTTCCATTTTAAGTTTTGTTTATCAAAAGAGTGCTCATAAATTTTCAAGCTTTCCAGACCAAATAAAGTTAAGTATTATGCAGGGAATAATTTATCTGGTCTCTCAAATCAATACAACTTTTATACTGAACAAATTGCTTTGTACACATAACCATACTGCAATGTCTCTTGCAAAAGTGATTCTGAGAAATTTCAAAGGATTTGGATAAGATTTTTTCTGGTTTCATGCATGGCAAATGCTTTTATAAATATTAATTAATGCAAGGGGATGCATATTGGTAGTAGTACCAAAAGTATACCTACACTCTTAATGATGAGAAGTTGCAGGAGGTCTTTGTTGATAGAGACCTAGGTATCTACATTGACTCATCTCTGCAACCTTCTAAACGTTGTCTCAAAGCTGCTAAAAGAGGTAATAGTGTTTAAGTATGATCAAGAGGAACTTCAGTTTTCTGAAAGAGGACATAGTTGTTAGGCTGTATAAGCAGTTGGTAAGGCCTCATCTGGAGTATGCTGTGCAGGCTGGGAACCCATATTTTGCTAAGGATAAGGAAGTACTCGAGAAGGTCCAGAGGAGGGCTAATAGGATGATTAGTTCCTTAAAAGGTGTTCTTTATTATAGGTGGTTACAGCTGTTGAATCTCACCACACTGGAGTTTAGGAGGTTACATGGTGACTTGATTCAGGTTTTCAAGATTGTGTATGGTTTAGACAATTTATCCTTCACTGACGTTTTTCATGTTTGCTAATAGTAGTTGTACCAGAGGTCATTGTCTTAAACTCCAGAATGTAGGATTAATATTCGGCATAACTTTTTTCTAATAGGGTTGTGAATGAGTGGAACGGTTTGCCTGAGAAAGTTGTACTTGCAAGTAGGGTTTAAGAATGCTTTGGACAAGCACTTTAAGCATTGTAATCGGGTCTGAGTGTTGGTGTCTTCAGTTTTTATTCTTTTCTCCTATATAGGGTCCTTGATTGGGACTTGAGTGTCCCTCCTGATCCTTTTTTCTACTAAACTAAACTATGTATTTTAAAGCAAATTGGTCCCTTATTCATCTTCCTCAAAAATTGTTTTGCTCTTGACTTAAGTAGTAGTTTTTATGGCTACTATGATGTTGATTGAAAGGCTGATTGATGGCTCTCTTAACTGGAGTGGAAAATGATCTGACGTAGTATTATTACACCTCTTTAAAGTTCAAGTTGTTACAATATCAGAAACGGCTAATAATAAATGAGAACTCACCAAAAGTTGTATCTTCTTCTTCGGAAGAGGAATCAGCATCTTCAACTGATTTTCTCTCAGATGGGATACTCGTTCTCTGCCACTTATTGTACTCTCTGGGTGAAATATGAACAAACTTGTCTATCCCTCCACTACTCACTGGATGGTGAGTCTGTTGCGTCATATTCCTTTATAAATTACTGCGCTTGAGACTCTACATAGACAGAACAGAGAATACTTGTAAGGGAACACTGTATGAATGACATACTGTATGCTGTTAGAAATTCTGGTTGCATCACACGAACCCATACTTTGTATTCAGTTGTTAAAAGTACAGTATGAGATTTACTGTGGCCCAGCAATGTGACGGGTGGTTTAACAATCAACAATCTGGAAGTTAGATAATCTTAGAACCTAACTTGGGCCTACATTAAATATGTGAATATGGGACGCATAAGGGCTCTCTGAAGAAATATGTGCTAAAATTAATGAGTTGTTCTTACACTTGTAGCCTACTAGAGTCGTTTGCGAAATGACTTCTGAAGTTCATGAAAATCAAAACAAAACTAGACCTCCAGCTAGGCCTAGATGAATTTTTCAGCCACTCAAAAAACATCTCTGCATGACAAACAATATTGTTTGCGCAATATTCAGTATGTTCTGAATTCACAGAATACATACAGCTGCTGTAGCTAGGTCAATTTGTTAGGCCTTATATTATATTTATAATATTATATTTATAATCATACTTAGGCCGCCGTTAGGCAAAGCTTATGTGTACATAGGCCTATGCTACACACAATTGAGTTACGCGTTACGTAACGGTAGCCTACCATTGCAGTCTGTGCAAGGCATTCATCGAGTAAAGACTCCCAAGTGTATAGGATTTCCCTAGCAACGTTAGACGCACAGGATTGAAGGATGTGGCCTGAACAAACGTTGTAGTTGGAACATTTTCAACCAAGACAGGGCTACAAATGATAAAGAGCGAGACTCTTCTACGAAAAGAAGGATTGGATTTTTCTTACAATAAAAGTCTTGCCAGGGTATTGGAAATTTGATAGAATTTTTCAGGTCGACCGAATTCTTTGCAATGTGGTGTAACCAAAAGACAATACTGGGTAATGGCCAAACATTTCGGCCAGAAAGAAAACAGCACTCATGACTACCTCCTCTTATCGTACCTTGTGCCCTGGACAGGGTAAGGCAATGGGAGAGCGGAGAGGAGACATTACTTACCACATACTCACATATCACTATAACCAGTGGGACTCACATCGATTTACATCTTGCGGGTGATTCTACTGGTGTGTGAATGCGTATAAACTGGCTATGTATAACTGTCAATAAGGGCGTATTACCCAACTGTTATGATTGTACAGAATGCACCTCTGGTGCTTTGAATGTGACAATTTACACAGAAATACCACTTTTTATATAGGCAAGCCAAGCCGTAATGAGAAATGAATGTGTAGCAAGTGGTATCACTGTAGTCTATTGGTACGGTCTTAGGTATGTGACACAAGATCCGGGGTTCGATACCACTTGCTACATATTATAAAGAAAATCCACGTATCCTCAAAAAGAAAATATTATTAAAGAAAATCAGAAAAATAAGATATGACTCATAATTGACAAATAAGGAGTCTTGTTTTAGAAAATATATTGGAATTTTCGGTCCCCCTGGGACCTTCGTCACCAGTATTTGGCAGTCGAATGAAAAGTACAAAATGTAACACAATGAAAGTATATGACGCTAGATAAGTGTAAGTTGCATCGATGGAATTAGAACAAATAAATCACGACTATACAGGAAGCGGATTAAGGAGCAAAGAACGGATTACATATGTTTGTAGAACTGATAGTTGTTAAGGGGTCCC
>JAAAKB020000025.1:455978-470382 GCA_010014835.2 Apostichopus leukothele
CACCCCCGCACCCACCTGCGTGGCGCTATGCCCACCCCGGTATCTAACACAGAGAGGACTTTGCGCGCCCCACCTACCTACTGCAGCGTCACCCCACCACCCCCCCCACCCACCCAACACCAAATGTTGCTCTCATTTTTGGTAACCCCTCCCCCATTTGTCAACAGGCAACAGTGATCATCATAGCCTAGATGATTCTTGTCATACTGAGAGTTCTTTACATATCGTAGTTCACAATATGACAACATGAGCTATATGCAGATGTCAAGGAAATGGTATATAATTTGGCGCAGCATTTCCCTGCTGCCTACAGGATAATACACTTGAATTTCTTCTTGTCATGAGTACTCAGTAGGAGTCTCTAGTTTATATGTAAATGACCTCAGCTAATCATGGATACTATATAGAATGCCATCCATGTTCCACATGTAAATGTAAATGTAAACGAGCACCGAGAGGAAATGGCGGCAAACCAACACCCTTATTAAGTACGAATTTAATTCATTAATTCTGTCAGATGATATCTTGTATGAAAGATATGACAATTAATCTTCTGCCCATCGGAAATGACAAAGGCGCATGTCCAGATGTTGCTGTCATTGGGTTACATGACCTCCGATACCTTGACCGAAATTAAAATTAACCAAATTCAGAGGATATGAAGACCAGTATAGTATCCCCCCTCATCCCCCCCCCCTCCATATTTTTCGCAAGTTAAAGTCGCTAAAATCGATCTTTTACATATAAAATGGAATAGAGGTATATGTTTTGGTCATATCATGCGAGCGGACGACTCCCTGGAAAAATCAATAATGGATGGATGGTGTCAAGCAGGCGACTGGGCTGACTCTGGATGGACTGCGAGGGGCAACCAGGAGCCGGAAGGATTGGAGGATGAAAGTTATGGTCATCACCAGGGGTCGGACACGACTCGACGGCACAAGTTAACAAGTTAACAATATCTGAGTTGAACACTGAACTGGTTAGGATCCAACCAATAGCACAAGCTTTATACTCCTGTTTCTGATACAACAGTACACACATAATGATCACATGTAGTAGCAGTAGTAAATGAGGGTACTATCATTGAAACTGACAATGCTAACCACCTAAGTGGACTATTTAGATCAACTGATCACAAACGTTTGAGTAGTTTACTCTCTTAATATGAAAACGAGTCGTATCTTCTCTCTTCGTAAGTGTTTGATTAGGCTGAGTATACAGTGCCTGTCCAAGTAAATAAATCTCAAATATCATTAAACTATTTAGATCAGTTTGTGGCATATTTACAGTATGTCATGTAAGCTTCCAAATGACCATATAAGTAACATCCTTCCTGTTCTATCTAATTCGTCTTTCAGGAAAAGCATCACTGTATATTTGAGAGCTGACGTAGTTCAAATAAAAATCCAAATATCACAAAAATTGAGACAAATGTAATTTGTTTACTTACCGCTGCTAGTCTAATACTCTGAAGCACTCAATTCATTATAACCAAGCTACTACAAGCTTGCAGTAAATACTCAAAATTGTTAGTTTACTTGACAGTAAAACTTTCCACATGCAGATAACATTTCTGTCTCATGAAATATATTCTACTTAAAAACCGTCACAGAATCTCATATTTACTTCTCTCTGTTTTTCTTTCTTTCTTCTCTTTACTGTTTTTAGACATCATAAACAAAAAACTTCTTTCCTTGTTAATACCAAACTTGAAAAAATTGGATTGGGTCTATTCAAGCATACGAGGCAATACATCATTACTTTATGGCGATAAGCTTTGGCTTTCTCGGTTGGTGGATTTCTCTAGGGCTGTGACTGCTTAAGACAGCAATACACGATAAATAACATCACTTCCAGCCCGAGAATGGAGATACAAGATAAAACTAGGCAGGCCTACCATATAAATCCCACTGATTGGTTCTACTGACCTGGCACCAAAGCAAATATATCATGCAAAAGAGACTGTACCTTCTGTGACGGTTAAGTCAAAGTGATTGCAAAACAGAGGAACTAATGCTATAAAGTACTGCGGTCGTGAAAGTCTTTTATACCGAAAGGCCAAAATATTTTGCATAATTCAATAAGAACAATAAATAATAAATTTAATAGTTAATCACATGATGGATCGTAGTTCCACCATATAAAACTGACCTTTACACATAACCATATGCACAACTTGAACAAAGCCACACCCAAAGGAAGTATCGGAGAATATGTATAAATATATATTTTAAAATTGTTGTCGTATTTGTATTTTATTGCAAAAATAGCACTGTTTATTGGTTGGAAATGTTTTTTGTTTCATGTAACATTGAGCTTCAATTACACCACCACTTCAAACATAGTTCAAGTACAACATCATGAGGTCACATCAGAATGGAACTTACCATTCATTTGAGTCAATTTCATTTGGTATCATAAAATATGATACTTTGCAAAATTTCTATGTCGCTCTTAAAAACCACTTTACTACTCCATGTTTGTGAGGTATTCATTACTTTCTTCTGTACAGGAAATTGTCCCCCAGTTTTATTACTTCATATTGGTAAGCCTTTGAAGTTGATCATTCATGGTCTGAACTTTGCAGGGTACTCTAATTATTTCCTTTTTCCAGTCATACACAGTATTCAGGAAATAATTTACCAATCATACACTGTATTCAGGAAATAATTTACCAGGCATACACAGTATTCAGGAAATAATTTACCAGTCATACATAGTATTCAGGGAATAATTTATCCAGTATTGCATCTGTAGAGCAAAATGAGGAAATTGCTATACAAGTGCAAAGATGCATAGCATATTTTGACAGGAACCGTACCAAATAAAATGCAGAGACTTTGAAACTGAGATGTACAAAAATACGAATAAATAAATTATTTCCTGCTGTTAACATGTTGTGACAAACTTCAATGCAAAGTACTGTAGGATGTAGGACTTCATTTCTAAACTAATTTTCAAATTAATAACTAACTTGGATAAAGTAGAACATTTTATTCGAAGACAAAAAAAAAACCTGTGTTCAGATATTTTATTTCCAATTATGTTATCTGGTCACTCTAGACATGGCAGAGTGAGGGTGTCATTGTTGTGAGGAGACAGGTAAGCGAGGCTCAACGTAAACATGGTGTTCCTACAGTGTCCCTACAAATTAAAGACTTGTAATGTGTATTTATTACTTAAATCCACTTGCAACAAATCTTGGATTTCCTTTCTTTCATTGACTTTTCCTGGGGAGGAGAAGGGGGAGGGGGGTGAGGTATTTATCATTTACTTACTGAAGAGACAAACGACATCTTACATCATATTCCAATCAAGTCTGTTTCAATAAGAGGAAATTTCACATTGGTGCAGTAATTAATAGCAGTGTAAGCAGAGGTCCTTGAAATCAACATCTTACAAACGGAATTTATTCCTTAAGCGCTGAGCAGACGATAACAATAGAAGTTGGAGGCTTACTGTGACGGTAAAGTCTAATTTCCATAAGGGGGCATAAAGGTATATGAAGTTCACCACAATACAATAGAAAGCACAACATTATATCTGAACACTACATCTTAAGCACGTCACTTTATCAGACCTTTGCATTCATTGAAAGCTATCTCGCTGAAGAAAGTGTACTAACACCAAGTCTAAGTTCAAACCAAAGGTACTTGTAATTAATTTTACCCAAAAAGTCCATGTGTGGATCTGGAACTGGGCCCCCCTACTGCCCTGGTTTTTCTTCTGCTTATCAACTCAGGAAATGATATATTACTACTGGCTTCTAAGGTATCAAGGTAAAATATAGGGGATATATGTATGAAGAATCAAAGAGCTTGGCAGTGCTGACAAAGCACCTCTGGCCATCTTAAACTGCGTCCAAAACGGCAATAAATGGCAACTTTCTTTGACACACGCCGAAAGGAACACGAAAAGTTGAACAGTTGTAAGATACATACATTTTAGACAAAAGCAATGTCTCTGAGATGGTTAAAGTTTTTAGTTATATGAGACATAAAGATTGCAGTGGGATATAATGATGTCACCAAACATATTGAAAATTCAAACATGGGAGATATTTTTAATGTGGGGGTAGATAACATTTCCAAGTTATAATGTTTAGGGCACAGACGACTTAATGTCACAAAACTATGTTACATGAGTTCTTACAAACTGGGAGAAGAAAGTATCGTTACTTTGGAATCAATCTTTCGACTGAAACTCATCAAATCATAACTGACGTAGACGAACAGGTATTCCAGATTGCCATTTGGAAGTCTCATCTGAATAATTTACCCCAAACTCTGGCTACGATTGTGTTAAAGCTCACCTTTACATCTCTCATCTTAGAAAGCTAATCTTTGACAAGAGCACCTACACAAGGAAAGGAATCTCTGTGAACAGACTGCGATAATTTGATGGCAAATGATCCAGAAAAATCTATTGCTTTTAATTTTTTTTCCACTAGGTTTTGGAAAATTTGGCATACAGTAAGAAACCTCTGATTTCCCAGAATCAATTTCGCATCGGCTGTTCTTCTTAAAACAAAACTTAATCACTAAAATAGCAAGGAAGAGGAAAAAGATTCTGATCACTTACTTCCTTTTCATTTCTATCTTCATCCTCCTAATCCTGTCCTGCTCTTCCTGCTCCATGGCAACATCTGGCTGTAGTACCCATGGCGATGGACTCTTGTCAATGTAAAATGTAGGTGTCTTCAACTGAGCTGTTTTGCTGGTGGAGATGCTTTTAAGTTCCTCCATGGTCTTACCGATGTCGACTTGTCGAGGAGGTGCCTGATAGATGTCCCTGGGAGGATGCTGGGTCAACATCCTCTCCTTGGTACTCGCAGGTTCCATCCTCCTGGGCGGCTGATACGGCTGGTCCTCCGAGGGGCCGACGGCTGCCGGAGAGGCATCGTCATCCTCTTCATCCGCATCTGAGAACTGGTCGGGCACAGGTTGCGTGGACATGCTGCTGAGGGTGAGAGAGCTGTCATCCCCATGCTCTGCCAGACGTACACCTACTGCATCGTATTCCAGTGGGTTGATACCAGACGGGAGTTTGGACTTTGGATCGCTACCTGTGGACTGACTGCCCGGAGTAGATGGTGTGCTTACATCCGATGTGACGGATGGCTGAGTACTGTCGGGGTGATCGTCCGCATTGCCGGAATCGTCGGCGCCGTAGTCGTCCTCCAACCTCGCAAAGACCTCGTGATTGGACCTCTGCATCGGACCGACCTCCTGGTGGGCGCTCTGGCCACCGTGGGAAGGGGAGCCGCCGGACGGGAAGAAAGAATTGTACGGATCCTCCCCTTCTTCCTCCTCATCAGTAGAGTCTCTGTTTGCCCTTTCGTAGCTGTTTCGTCTTCTCCGTTGCAGGTGGCTCCCTTCAGATTTGGCTCTCTGCTCCATCGAGTACTCCTTCTCCTGTAGGTACTTGGTACATTCTGCGATGTCGTCGAAGACGACTTCGCCGGGAGTAGACACCAGGGACTCTTCGATGTTTCTCGAGTACGAGGGGTAGTACGAGCTGTGGGGGCGTCTACTGGAGAATTTGGTGTTTCCGCCGGCGGACCTTCGTAGGTGGTTTCCATTTGAGTTGTTGCGTGGTTCTTCGCCAAAGTTGCCGGGCAAACCCTGAGCGGTTTGCTGCTTTGAATACCTGAGTTCCTGGTCGGCTTTGTCTTCCCCCCGAATATGTGAAGGTGATTCGTACTCTACCGAGTGTCGGTAAGCTTTCTGCTGTGTACTGCTGCTGTGCTGGCCGACCCTCATGGCGACCTGTCTCTCCAAATCATCTTCGGTGTTTCCTGTGGAAGCCAACATTTTATCTAAATCTAGAATTTCCTGTCTTGTTCTCTGTACCAAAGTTTTAAGTTCAGACACTGGTTTTGCACTTCCAGGGCCTTTACCATCCTTAACCTTCCGGGGACTTTGCACAGGGACATGCCCTTGGTGACTGCCACGTTGACCGCCGGTTCCGGGCCCTCTCTGGGGTCTTCTACCTTGGTTGCCTTTGGGGGGTCCAACCTTGCTTGAAGAAGGATGCTCTTTTGACCCTCCAGAAGTCTTACCCCCCTCAGGATGACCTCTCCCTCTGGCAGGTCTGGGACCCATTTGTCTTCGTGGACCTCCGGGGGCTTTGGTCCTCGGGGAACTACTTTTAACTGTGGGGTCTTTGGGACCTTTTGGACTTAATGATTGGGCACTTTTGGAAGGACCTTGTAGATGTTTGGGTATTGCTTGGTTGGGTTTCTGTCTCGACTTACCCTGATCTAATTCTTCTTCTTCTTCTTCTTCTTCTTCTTCTTCTTCTTCTGGAGTCACAGTTTCTGCTTGCTTTTCTTCTTCTTCCTCCACTTTAGGTTTCTGACTAATCAGTGCATTCAAATTGGAATGCAAGATGGACTCTAGTTCTTTGCTCTCTTTGTATTGCATAGAGTTTTCGGGTCTGCTTGAGCGTTGTTTGTGATCTTTAAGAGACCCTGTTTTGCTTGGCACAGCTGCTGAAGAACTACTAGGCTCTGGAACAACATCTCCTTCTGTCTCGGGTACTTCCACATCCTCCCTCTGCTGATCCGCCTCTGTTGAATCACTTTCAAATTTGGAATTTTCCGTCTCAGAAGCTCCTCCCGTTATCAAATTTTCTACAGGGTCTACATTAAGTAGTCCTTTGTCAATTCCCAAGGTGTACATACTATTACCATCTGTGGCAGCAGGAACAGAGTCTTCTTCCAAGCTTTGGCTTGCGTGTGTGATAAGGTGCTTAGTGTCTTCCTCGGCCAGTGAATTAACCACTTGCCCGGACTCTTCTTCTCCTGTCATGGTATCCTGGTTTGGAATGTCAAACTCAACGTCGCTGTGGTGGGCGTTGGTACCGTGGTCTGTGCTGTTACCCCCGGATACGATCCCACTATCCTCATAGTGGCCCTCTGGCTCGTTCAGTGTCTCAGGCGGGTGGTGATAAGAATACGAAACTGGACTGGCAGCTGGTCGGAATTCATCAATGTCAGGATTGTCGATGAACTGATCGCTCTCAGATGCGTCCTCTGGAGGACTGTCTTCCTTCTCATTTGCATAGTTATCATGACTATATGCATCATCCTCTGCATATTCATTGGCCTCATTAATGCTCCCTTCGTGAGTAACATCGTCATCGTCTGGATTGGGGTCGTAGGTCTCTTCTCCGTCGTTTAGTCGCCCTTCTTCTTCTTCGTCTTCTTCTCCTTCTTCCAACCTACCTCCATCAACCGACTCATCCTGAGGGGCGGCAGTTTCTACGTCACCTTCAGCATATTTCTGGGACTCCTCGTACTGATCATCTTCATAGTACTGATCTTCCTCCACATCCCCGTCCCTGGTCTCAGACTCCTCACCTTCCTGGTACTGGTTGTTATCTAAGTACTGATTTCCCGCAACGTACTGGTCTTCCTCCACATACTCATCACCCTCCTCGTAGTGACGTTCCTGACGTTCCTCATACCCGTCCTCTACGTACCTGTCGTCCTCATCGTAGTAACTGTCGCCTTCGTAACCGTCCCCGGCGTCCATGTTGCCGTTCCGTTCGTACTGCTCCGGCTGATATTCCACCTCCGCACTCTCTGACTCGGGTAGGTCACCGTTCATGTCTTTGTTTACTTGCACCACGTGTCCATTTGCTTGTGGTGGTACTACTCCCTTGGGTGCCAGAATTTTTAAGGTTTGGTGGTCACTCTCTGCATCTTCAAAGGCATCTTCAAATTGCGACTCTTCCTGTGTTGCCATGATGGGGTTCACCAACCCTGGGCAGTATGCCGTTCTCTGCGGGAGTAAAGGCAAAGAGGAAAACATTGTCGTTAAACGTCAGATATTTGTTACAGAGGGGCTGCATTTGTCTACGATTTTTTAATGTGAAAAATTATTTTTCAGCAATGTCAAAACATTTGGAAAAGTTCACTTTCAATGTTAAATTTCATGAGAAACATTATTTGTTAGCAGGAAAAGGTGTATTCTAACATTCTTTTATTGTATTTTGTTTTATACAGTTGAGTCCGGGTCCACTGTTTATTTTGTTTTTTATATTATATTAATTGTAAATTATTGTAACTCTCAATTTTCTTCAATATCATTGTGAAAGTTGACATTCCCTTTCCACATTTTGATCTGTGTCCTCTGAAGGATCAATCAAGTAGGTGAAATCTTGATATTAAAGCAAAATTTGCTAGGATTTAGATATTTACGATTGACGAGTTTACCCTGTATCCTCACAACAAGAAATTTACATTATTTCTAGAGGCACTTTGGTGGATAGAAAGAGGAGAGTCATCGACTAAATACTGTAGTGAACAATCGCTGAGTGGGTACAGGGTTCAAAAGGTTACAGGTTCACTCTAGGCACTCTAGAGCAAGAGTGCTGAGGTTACGAGACATGTAAGCAATACTGATATCACAATGCTTTCAATACTGCATCATTTGAGGGAAACAGCAATCTTCTAATGGACCGCGACAAATAATCGGACACTATTATTAGTAATTTGAATAATTTCATTATAACTCTAAATTCAGGAACCTATCTACATTCTACACTACTGTACAGTACATTGCACACTTAATACCTACTGTACACAGTGAATATGCAAAGAGATCTCCCTGGACTAAATCACTTCATTTTAACAATCTATTCACCACAGTGAAAAGGACTGTGAAATAACAGTCTCACAATTAATACATTTCCTGAAATTTGATGATCAAATAATTTCTGGAGGCTCACTGACAAAGAACCTTAATGGGAAATAAATATAGGATAAACTGTCCCAAAGCGATTATGAAGTGAAATAATATACCATTTTACTTGGCAGGCAAGTACTACTATATGACCGGCAGCAACCCATGAGAGTACACATCTGGAAATCTGGCAATCAAGTTAAAGCAGCCTTTCACATCGGATTTAGTCTTGAACTTGTTTCACGCTACTTGGATACTATAACACCAGACATGTCATTCATGCCGGATATTCTGGAATTTATGCCGCAAACAACGATAAATACGGATAGCGCTTATTTATTAAGGATTTTTGAGTGCACCTGCATTTCTCAAATTGAATGCCTGTCTGAGACAGACAAAACACCTCTGTTAGTATTCCGGCTTATTATATTTTTCAGACGTGCAACTCACACTTCCATGTAACAACTACATGTAAATTTACAGTAGTTCAAGATTTGATCGCTAAAAATCATAAAATATTACTAAAAACACAATGATGTATCATTATTGCCAAAGCCTCCTAAATGTAAGTAAAATATCCTAATGTTTGTGTTTTTAGAAAGATAATTAGGGTTAAATATACGACTGAAATGAAATTTATGTGGAAAATGTTGCAACTGATCATTGAGGACTGAATAAAAAAATGTAATCTCAAGCTCTATTCATTTGGAAAGTTTTGATATAATAAAAGGACTGATTTTGTGTATAAAATAATTCATTCTTGACCTCTTGAGTACTGAAAGTGTTTTCCAATCTTGACATATATTCTCTGTAATGCCAATATTAAAGAAGATCTATGCATTAGTTTGACTATATACTGTAGTCACATTGCATACAATAACGATGAAAAGGTGGGAAATTATGAGCAGAAGTACATGTGTGAAAAATTTCAGTTGATTTCTGCTGGTGACTAATATGGCCATGAAAGGATGTCTCGGCAACAAACTTTCAGGATCGAATGGTTTCATTATTTTCGCAGTAAATTAACTTTTATTTTGGTGGCAAAAATCTACCATGTTGTCTAAGCTCTAGATCAACAGCAGTACTTGGTGGGATATAGAAAAGCATTTGAAACTGATAACCATATACTGTACAAACAGCTGTACAAGTGCTCTGAAGTATAACCTATACTTCAGCCTGTGACAAAAGCATGAACTGATATTAATTAATTAATAAAGGCTAATACATTATTCCACCTTAAACTAATTAACTTGATAATAAGCTAGAGAGCATCGAACATCTAGGTCCTTGTTAAAGTGTTCAATAAATCTCCAGTGTTCAATAAATAAAATTGCAAAATTGTAGAAATGTAGAAATGTTCCAATTATCTGTTTTCTTCATGATGTTTCACTGGGATAAGATTTGCTAGATTTGTCTTTTAATTACAGCACTATAGTTCACCATTGTAACTTTCACACCAATTCAATGCACTGACAAGAACAACTGTGTCCTCCTGCACATTTTCAGTGCATAAAAATTCTTTTTTATTATCGTGTTTTTGCATTTTGTCTGCAACATCCAGTTCATACCTAATGATAGAAAACTTCATGGCTAGACATATTAATATCTGCACTAAGACATGTATAAAACTTTCTACCAGCTGAATTTAACACTTATTTCTTTACATGATTCAGAAATGGAAAATTTCAAGTCTGTTTTGTCCTTGCAAAATTTCCTTTCCATTTCCACCTTCATACTGTGCTCATACTGTAGAAGGGAAATGAATTTGCGACTTAATGTATGAAATCACTTTCGGTACTGCTTACTTCAAGGTGGTGCATTTGTACATGTATCTGTAGCTGCCAGAACTGATTAAGTGGAGCATGCCAATTTCGATTCAGGTAATGAATTGTACCGTGCACTATTAAAAAAGTTGTACTGTAACTGTTTGCTTTCGACGTATAAATGTAGCTGCAGACACTCAACGAAAACAACAGACTAACAGGCGACTGCTTCCTCTTTCACGAACAGCTTTTTTCAACTTAGGCGATAGATTGGCGTACTGTTAAGTAAATAACAAGGTTATTGCCTCTAACTCCAACAAGTATATATGAAAAATGGGAAACGGACCGAGAAATTAAAATCGATGGAAAAAAAGGCGAAGAAATCTAAATGCTAGATGGGGATTCAACAAGTAACTTCGGGTCTACAAGCCCAGCACTCTGCCAACTCGCTATCTGGCGCTTAAAAGCTGTTTCTTTGGTAGGGGTGCGAGTCGGACGCCAAATTCACCTAATGTCCCAGTTTGTGACAGTTTCATTCCATGCAACCATGACAGCGACAAGGAAGGGATTTCAAGAGAAAGAGATTCTAATTCGACAGATTTCTCTTTCTGGTTCACGTACTGTCCATGTACGAGTGAAAGTATGGATAAAATGCACCATATCTGATATGCTTATGATTTACTCTCCACAAACCAGAAGGGACTGAGAGTAACTGAGATACACTATATTAGAACACCTAACAAACTTTCAAAGAGTCTGTATGCATAATAATTACTTCTCCTCTCTCTCTCTCTCTCTCTGACATTAAAAGGTGTACTCATAATGTGACATTGACTACTCACACGAACTTAAGAGCATTGTACTCAAACTGATATCAGGGAGGATTCTACTTGTACTCATACTCATATCGGGGAGAAATCTTCTTGTACTCATATCAGGGAGAGTTCTACTTACAAGTAATCATACTCTTGCCAGGAACAATTCTACTTGTACTCATACTCATACTAGGGAGAGTTCTACTTGTACTCATACTCATATCTGGGAGAATTCTACTTGTACTCATACTCATGCCAGGGAGGTTTCTACTTGTACTCATACTCTTGCCGGGGGGAGAATTGTACTTGTACTCATACTCATGCCAGTGTGCTCATGCTACAAGTCATATACCTAGGGTACACCTACTGTATGCTATTTTAACATACAGTGCTTTATTTATACATAACCACAAGAGGCTTCCTAGTTTCATTATATTCAATTACCATAGTACCAAGTACCATTCATCACTTCCCCCTTTTTCACCCTTTTTCTTGTCATTCTAGTCAATTTCAAAACATTTTACATCTATACTTCTCAACAGAAAGCAACACTAAGCAACTAACAAACTTAGGACTAACTGTCACCTACTTTACACAATATATTCATCACCATCGATGCCTTCACATTATCCATACCAACAGTTAAAACAAACCCCCCCCCCCTCCCCCAACAAACTCCTCCTCCCCCGAGCGAACTCTGCTCAATCTCTACTAGTACCAAAACACCTCCAAAGTAATTACTTTCTTGGATTAGAGAACTCGAAAATAAACGTCCAGTCTGGATACACAAGACAGAACATCCCATCTGACATCAATGTACAGAGAAAAACAAAATACCAACCAAACTACTTTCAAAGTGACCTGACCTTTAACTCTTTAGAATAAGCTGTATCCGAGTTAACTGATGCTGAGCAGACTCCAGCTCTTCCATATAATGACAAAAATTATGTGACAGTTCATAGAAATTAAACCTAAAATTTACTGTTCCAATTTATATACAGCACAAACGTTAATGAAAACTGGTAGTTTTTCACAGCCATCAAATTGTCAAACTTCTCAGTCACTCTTCGTGAAAATTAATGGCTCGCTGGAGATTCCTCTGAGGCAAAATGTGCAATTCCTGTTAATATGAACCAGAACGGCATCTGAAATTTCTACTGCAATTAACCTTCTGAACTCCATTCCTTATCTCAATCACAACTTTGTACTTTCGGTACTCACTTTCACTTTCACTTTCACTTTCACTACAGAATTCCCGTTTCCCTTTTAGTTTCTTAAAAATAAACTTTCAGACCATTTTATCACTCTCGTGACAAGACACGGCATAACACTTATTTTCATCGACAACAAAAAGCTGAGCTGGTAAATCTGTTTCTCAACTTTGCAGAGCACTGTACAAATAATGTTGATAAAATTCCAGACAAAACAATGCCAATGCTGGCACTTTGGATGGTAGAATGAGAAGGAATGACCAGGAGGGTGAGCCGGTCAAAGAGGGGGCGCAGTGTTAAAAGGTTACCAGTTCATTCGAGGCACGGTAGAACGAGGGTGTTAAAAAAATGTCAACATAGCAATACATGGTTTTGTCATATTTCTTTGACAGAGACAATACAACTTCATTAAAAATTCATCATGGGAAGATACCAACCAGAACGCCAATTAGCTTTGTGATTCCTTGCCATACAATTTGTTCAAAATTAAAAATACCGTAACTATCTGTAGAGCAAGTGAGTTAAATTTTTCCAAGAATTAAACTTGTGAGAACCAGGAAAGATTTGTAGAAAACCCTTGTTGGGCATCAACCATGTGATTCACTCATAAGGATTTTTTACAGAAGGGAATTTTAAACCAAAATGTTTCAATATCCAGAAAGAATAGCATCCCTATGTGAAATATAGATCTAACCAACTTTGAGCTAGCAAATCCCTTTAAATAGTTGTTCAGGTTAACATGATATTGTTTATTTATTGGGAAATACTTTTCAGAAAATAACCAAGTTTTCCAGCATTTGAGATAAACTGTTGACCCTTGAGCCAGTTTGTGTCCATTTGAGATAACCTGTTAACCCATTGATGCTCAGAGGGGGAATAAAAAACCCTAACAGGAGGTTTAAAGTGCACGTTTAAAGCATGAGTATGAAGTCTGAAGCAGATTTTATTACCAAGATGCCAGCTATGTTTGGTTGAAGACCTACAAAGCCCTTTCATAGAACTAAACTCAACTGAATTTGATCAAATTATGTTCACAAAAAGAAAACCATAGCATTTGAGAATTCACAGATTAATCGTAGCTTTAATTTGGAGTTATCATGTATAAAAGGTTTTCAGACTTTGATACCTGTTGATCTCATGTGACCTTTGACATCTACCAAATAGGATTCTTGCACTCACTAAGGTAGATCTACATACTAAGTATTAAGTTCAAGAAAGATATACTTCTTGTGTTATCATTTACAAGATTTTCAGAATTTCATATAAATGTTGACTACAAATGACCTTTGACCTCCACCCATTTTCAATAGGGTTCTTGTACTCAACAAGCAGACATCTGCATACCATGTATGAAGATCAACAACGATGTACTTTTTGAGTTATCATGTTCACAAAGTTTTCAGACTTTGACCTCTGTTGATCCCATTAAACTTCACAGAAAACAATAGGGTTCTTGTACTCAATAAGACGGATCCACATACCAAGTATGAAGATAATCCACCATTAACTTTTGAGTTTCCATATTTGCAAGCAAGTGTCACACACACATAAACACACTCACAAGGAATCAAAACTACATGGCACCAATGATCTATTATTGTCCAAACTTCATTTAGATGTTCTCAGCATAAAATAATACAGGATGAAAGAGCAAGGCTTTGCAACTAGAAGAAGCCTACTATGTGATATGGGCCAGCGGGCCACTTGTGAATATCCACATAATGTTGCCATTCCTAGAACAATGTCATTACAATTACTGGTACCTCTACTTACCAGTAACTGATTGGTTGAACATTCTCCGGACCCAACCCAACTGATTTCAGTATTATCTGTTCCCTGTTGAGCACAGTCTAATCGTCTGTCATAGAATGCTTGATTGATGTCATCTACAGAATATATACAGATAGCTGATTCAGATGAAG